>JAYJLV010079367.1:0-14500 GCA_036873485.1 Torymus texanus
TGTGTGTGTGTGTGTGTGTGTGTGTGTGTGTGTGTGTGTGTGTGTGTGTGTGTGTGTATATATATATATATATATGCATATAGATATATATGCGTATACGCCCGGCACATCTCTTCAGAGAAATCAAAGCGCGCGAAGCTGACGCTTAAAGACTGTTTTCTTCCTGGCGGTTCGTCATTTTTCTCTCTGTTTCTTCCTATCTCTCTCTCTCTCTCCCTCTTTCTCTCTCTACCTTTTTCTCTTTTTATCTCTTCTGTGTCTTTCCTTCTTGAAATAGAAAATCTACTCACCACGACTCTTATTCAGCTGTCCGTTGCAGGTCGCGTTAACCTCAGCCTATACGCGCAGGCGGAGAAATGCAAAGTGGCCGGCGGGATTAACGATTGGTTATCGGGGTTAGCAGAACTGAGAAGCGGCACGATGGAAAGTGGAATTTTGTTCGGAAAAGTTTCTTTGTAAGGAAGAAAGTCCTACGAGTTCGCGCCCGCGCCCGTCGGAAAAGAGGAGGAGGAGGAGGTAGGGATATATATACGTGTATGTACGTGAGGGCGAGGCAGTCGAGAGCGAAAAGAGTTGAACTGTACGCGGTTGCTGGTGCGAAAAGAAGGAAGGAAAAGGGGAGAACGCTTGTTCGACTTATTTTGTGAGGGGAATAATCGGATCTTTGAATTGTAAGTACGATTTATGTTGAGCTGCTGAGGGGCATGTAGCGTGAAATCGTGGTTCGCCTACGGGCTGTCATGCTACTACCATAAGGGTTTGTAAGTGGGCTGAGGGATCGATTGGCAATTATTGATCGTTTTTAAATCGCGTGCTTCGTTTAATTTGCAAAGTGTCAAAGATATTTATGGAAAAATTAATTTTCGGCGATGGATTTTTCTTTTTTTTTTTATAGTAAATGCAATCGATCAATTATTGCGTTTATTCAATAAGAGCTGCAGTGTTACGAATCAAATATGTCTATACAAAAATGATTTCAATAAGAATGCAACAATTAAATTTGAAATCTTTCTTGAAAAATATAGTTTGATTAAAATACAAAGTTTTGTATATTGGGTTAAATAATGAATAACAAAAACATTCGATTACACAATTTATTCAAAGTATCTACATATAGAAAATAGCAACAAATACACATGAAATCCTTTTATCAAACTTAGTCGTGGGCTCGAGAAATTAAATCGTACATCTGCGTATATTAAAATTACTTTATTCTCGTGGAGGTGAAAATTCATTAAAATCCGTTTCGTAGAAGCACACCTGACATTCCATCCTAATCTCGGCTGTGCACGCGAGACTACATCTAAAAGATGAATTTTACTGTGTAATGAAATATTCGAAGCCACGTGTGTACGTACGCTAGAGTACCGAGAACAGCTAATTAAATGCTTCCGTAATCAGTTATGCGTGTCTCTATCTCTATCTCTCCCCCTCTCTATTTCGCTCTCACTCTCGCTCTCTGTCTTCCTCCTCTCCCGGTAGGTAATCCCTTACCCTATCTATGCGCCATTGGCGCCAAATGAAACTCAAATATCAATCATCCGGTTAAATATGTATTTTGTTAGGTAACACGCCTGCTGTTTGATCGCGGCTTCGTAGCGCACACGCGCTATACGGTAATTAATAAGGCTAGCATGCATATATCCAGTAAGCAAGTAAAGGATATATGTAGAGAGTGAAAAGTCAAATCGAAGCGTATTTCGTGCATCGTTATAATTATTTTACCGGTATTTTGCACGAAACGACGGTTATTGCAATTGCCATTGCGATAATACACGCAAACATGCGCGCAGGAATGATGAGTTTTTCGATGACTGTATAATTATAAGGGAACGAGTGTCTGGCGAGTAATGCAAAAAATCAACAGGGCAATCAAATGAGGCACACGAGTGCGTGTGGCTTTTCGTTTATAATTCACGTTGGTTCAGTCGCGCTAATGAATAAACGTATGAGCTTTTTTCAAGTATAACAATTTTTTAGCATCCTAACTCTTTATTTTATAGTTATTTGTAAAATGTATATTTTTGTATATGAAAAGTTCACTCCTCGTTCTTTTTGGGAGTAGCTAATAAACTCTGCATAAAATTTATCATTATTTATTTAGTCAATTTTTATTCGAAAATATACCAAAGTTTATTGCATTTTTAAATGAAAACATTTATCATTGCCGCTATAGCTTCAATTAGTTTTGTAAAATATCAAAATAAATTTATAATAAATGGATTGAAATTACTTTTTGATAAATTTTAAAGATAAATATTAAAGTGGTTTCTGTTTTCAAAACGTTTATTTTCAAAATCGTAATAAATAATAAAATGTTTGAATAAATAAGTTTAAAAACAACAAATATTTTTATTCTTTTTTATGAAAAAACATTGAATATTTTAAAAAAGTTCGCGGAAAAAAATATATTTAAAATACTGTTTTATTACATAACAAAATCAATGCCAGAAATTGTGGAAAAACTGAATATTGTAGCGACTCACAACACTTATCATAGTCATTTTAATGCTTTATTTAAACTCAAGATTTTTAGACTTTCTTTGGGCTGCAGAAGCCGAATTAAAAAGGTGCTAAATCGAAAAATTAGGAAGAAAAAAGTTATAAACAAATGAATTGCTTGAAAACCATATATTCAAATCAAAGCCTCGCAGAACTCTAAAAATTGATTAAATTATTATTTTCAAATTTAGAAACTTTTTTGCTTTTATCATTATTTAGTCATACCCTATAGTTTCCATCATACCTACAATTAATGATTGTGATGCACCTATGTACGTGGTAATGTACCACACATATACAGTTTTCGAAGAATGTTCGTGGAGGTATCTGTGTGTGTATTTTATATAATTATTCAAAATCATCTATTATCATCTTTACTCATCTTTACAGAGTACAAAAACACGGTACATGGTACTGTGTATATAAACATGTCAAAAATCTTTGATCGTTAGTATGTTGAAAGGCTATAATAGAGTATGGTTGAATCAAAATAATAGCAATAAAGTTTCCAAATACAAAAATAATAATTTAGAATCAAGTTTCAGCTTTATGCGATGCTTTCATTTGGATATATAGGATTATAAACCAGCTCAAAATACAACTAAAATCTTGACTGCAGGTGTGGCTACAAAATTTCCACGAATAATGCTGTGAGCCGCTTAGTTTAAAAAAGCAATAATAATGTTTCGGGCTCACATAACATTTGCAGTATATACACAAACAAAACATTGAAAAACCAAAAATACGAAATTTAGGAGAAAAAATTGTCAGCTTTCTAAATGGAAAAATTATGAAAATGATTAATTTAAATTTTTCCCTATGCTAAGTACGTAGAAGTAGTATAAGTCAATTTTGAACACATGTGGATTTTCAATCAATGTTTTTATAAGTTTATCTAATAATTTTTGTTTTTTATTTTTTATTTATTAGTGATAATGTTGATTTTACAGATTGCATTTTTAAAAATAATTAAATTTACATCTTATGGGCAATCTCCTTTTCGTTGGATAATGTCAAAATAGTGCGAATACTAATATAATTCTTTTCATCCATACGCTTACTATTTTCCAAAAAATCATTTATTTTACTCCGCCAATTCTTTTCTTTCCAAAAAAATATCGCTCCCCCATCTAACCACACCACCCTACAATGCCCCCTACCCTTCCATCGTACAAAATCATCGCACCTCTAAGCTTAAATCAACCCCAACACATTTCTTTCCCAGTTAAAGTTCTCGCGAAATGCCCTTCAGGCGATAAAATCGAATCACTAAATTGCACGCACGTTACGCGCATCCGCTCGATCTTCACGCAAGGAGGTCCACGTGCGCGCGCACGCGTTAAAACGCTAATAATACGTACACCAGTGGGAGTGAGGTGGTGGGGAGATAGTTCGAGCTGCGGAGCGTATGCACTCATGAGAATTTACGTCTCGCGCCATAATGCAGTTTGTTCCACTTCGGTCCTAAATCAAAGACGGCGCGTGTGTACCGCGGGGCGACCCCGCAATGGCGCTACATACGGGGATGTCGTTTACAGTCGTGTGGAGAAGGAGCGAGAGAGCGAGGGGAGGGGGAGGAAGAGACAATCTGGTACAAAAGTTTCGTAGGTGGGGAGGAAAAATGGCGGATTGAAAGAGGAATTTGACGTAAGGGATGGTTTTGTTATGTTAAGTATAACTATATACTTATTTATTGTAAATTTTTACTCTACATGTTATTTTTAGATTTTTATATTTTAATTTCAATCAAAATAAATTAATTCAATAATTTTTATAATAAAGTTTACAAAAATTTGTTTTTATAAACATTGTATTATCTTCATTAATTTTTTTCGTTGTAATTATAAAATAAATAATAATATGTCTATACTATTCGTACAACAATATTGTGGTTATATTGGAAAACTTTTTGTTATTACTCGAAAAACAAAAATAATCATTAAAATTTGAAAAGTTTATTTAATTTTCGTAGCCACTGTCCTATGTATTTCCACGGCTTACTTCATTCGCACACATCATTTGCGTATCGTTTTAAATCGCAGCTGTGACCAATCGACTTCATGGCACGCTTTTAACCCCTGCAACTGACTCACGCGCACATGTAATTTATGATGGAATTAAAAGTGTTCTGGTCTCGATTCGTCTCAGTAACGCTTTAACGTACAATAACGATACGTTTAAAACATTGTCCTCCAGTGCGTCTCAATCTCTGCTACTGCTTATCGTTAAGCATAATCTAACGCCACCGTGGAAAAACGATTCGGCGACAGTATGGGTAAAGAGGGAATGCGCTCATATGGTATAATGTTGTAAGTAAATAAATCTGCAAAGAAAAAGGGGTCTTTAAATAGATTCAATTATTTTGCAACATGCGAAACTTCATTGAATAGTCTAGTAAATTATTTATCAATCCATTTTTGTAAAAGTCTACATTTATAAAGACCGAAAAAAAATAAATTATATGTTCAGAATTATAAAAAACAAATATAAAAATGAAATTCAGCTATGCTTGAACTTATATTGTTTAAAATATTGTGATATTCATAATCATGAATATTTGAAATATTCATAGTCATGAGTCTTTTTAAATTGAAATTATAATTTGAGGTAATTTATGCTACTGAACGTAGTTTGGTTTCGAAAGGCAATAATGTTTCCATAACAATAGTTTGTTATTTTGACGGCTTACTTGTTGAAAACAAATTTTTTTCAAATGCATAAGATACAAACAGTAAATGTAAGTTAACATATCATAGTGTTCCTAATTTTTCAAAGGTGAAAATTTAAACCAGTAATTAAATATATAACATAATTCTCCTGAATGAATAAACGTGAGTCAAATCTATCAAATAAGTTTATAAACACGATGAAGGCCATTTTGTTATTTTTATTTATTTTTGCTGCGATATTAATTGCATCAGCTGACGTAGTAAGTATTTCAAAGTAACTATTAAATAAAGTTAATGCATAATATTCTAAAGCAATACAAACTACTGACAAGGGGAACATCAGGGATGTGGGTCCTGGATTTGGCTAAAATTGCAGGAGGCACTTCTCTATGCCAAATAATGAGACACATGTCTCAGAATTGTTCTGAATTTATGTGCAAAATAAACTATTTTTTATTAAAATCGGATGTTTTCTTTCATTAGTTATAGCTTAACTAATATTTCCTTTATGTATAGATTAAAAAGTGTATGAATGGAGGGAGAAAAAACTTTGTTTTAAGTTTTGTCATGTTAAAAAATGTTTATTTGTTGAAAAGTTATAAGTTATCAAAAATAGAGTAAGAAAATGACTGAAAATTTCTCATTTATTTAAAGCATTTAATTGGCAATATTTTAAGCCATCTCCTTACTTTACTTTTCATAGCCTTTAACTTTTTGAAAAATCGACATTTTTGAACGAGACAAAGCTTAATATAAAGCTTTTTTTTCCTCCATTCATAAACGTTTCAATCTAGGTATATACGTAACTGAAATATTCATTAAGCTATTACTAAAGAAAGAAACCGTATTTTAATCAAAAATAGTTCATAAGGGACATAAAATAGCTTGAATCTGGAGGTAAAAGTCCTATTCAAAATAATCCTGAGACACGTGTCTCATTATTTGTGATAAAGAAGAGCCTCCTGCAATTTCAGCTAAATCCAGGACCCGCATCCCTCGTACTCTCCTTATGAGTAATATAATAAAAGAATTTATAAAACTATTGCTTTTAAAACTTAATTCTACATACAGATATTTATACATTATTTATAAAATGTTTTTTACGAATGCAGTTTATCAATCCAGACGACGAAACGGCTGCTGTTCTTCCTCTGACACAAAAAAATAGTAGCAATGAAACTGAATCAGAGAACAATGTAAATTCAGATGACGAGACCGTTGCCGCTCTACCAATCTCGTCAAAGAACAGTAGCAATGAAAATACTGAACAAGACCAAAATGCTATTAACTCTGATGATAAACTAAATGCCACTTTACCGCTTTCATCAGGAAACAATAGTACGGTTGAATCATCATCGAAGGATTTTAATCCAGACGACGAGACAGAAGCGGTTCTACCTTTTTCATCAGAGAACAGCAGTAGTGAAAGTAAACCAAACGATAAAGGTATCAACTCAACCAACAAGTTACCTTCCACTCCACCTCCACCGCCAGGAAACATCAGCAGCGAAGCTGAGCCACAACAATATACTAGCACATCGCCAAGATAAAATACTACGACATCATCTGTCTAAAACCCCTATATTATCTATAAAAAAATATATAAACAATGCAATTACACTCTATAAATTTCAATCGTCCTTACTACCAACTACCAACCAATAAACTTAAAAATCACCGACCCAACTGCCACATCACAACGACCCACCTCCCATACGTATCCGGAAATTCGTTCTAAAAGCGTCAAACACCCTCCTCCCGGTACAAGCCAGCACGCAGCACATCATAAACACACGGGGTGGTACGGCGCCTCGGTTTAATTAAACGCCTCTTCCCCGGGCAATTCCTCGCAGCAGTGGCGCCCAGCTTGACACGCAATAGAGCTCAACCTCTGTCTCACTCTCTTGCCCTTGCGCTTGAGCGCAAGAGAGAAGACGCGAGAAAATTCGGACAGGCAGCAATTGGCGCGACGACGTGTGTGCCGCTTACTGGCTAACTTCATACAGCGCGCGCCCGGGGTTAACTTGGCTTCTAATTTTCTCAGTCTACCGAGGATGTACAGGTGCTGCGTTTCTTGTTGAGCGCTACCACGCGAGCTCGGATTTGCTATGGTGGTCTTTGTTATGGGCAGACGAATATAGGATTTAACGGTGAGATAGGTGATTTTATTAGGTTGGAAATGTGTAAGAAGTAAGTAATAGTAGTTCGAGAATATTTTTTAAATTATAAGCTCACCTATGGAAAATTTATACGCTTGGTTTGGTAATAATTTCTGATAATTTTTGTTGCTTCGGTAAATCTCGACGACAATATAAAAGTGGTTGCAGAGTTTGTTTTACGCGAGTACGTTTATTGTGCTTTAGTAGCGCGTCAAATGGAAATTTTTAATCGACCGCTGCTCGTTTACATATATGCATGGTTAAATATTGTTAGACCTATCGTCTATACAATAGACTGTTGCATATTGCGGACGCATAAATTGAAGTGCAAAACTACTTTGTAGTTTCATCTGTAAACTTGCAATAAAAGTATATCCGTTATCAATGACTAACGTAAAGAGCTTTGCCATTGGTTTTTTGAAAGGATCAAAGTTTATAGATTTATGTAATTGAGAATCTTGTTCAATACACAAGATGTGTCAATCAGCGAAATACATTTGTATTTTCATTTGCTATGACTGTTATGGATAAATAAAAACATTTTGAAATAAGAGAATATGAGAGAATTTTTTTGAAAAATAAAGAAATCAAATATCTGATTTTCCATCTAAAAATAATGGAAATCGAATCCCATGGAGCTTGTAAAATCATCAAAACAACAATACGGAGGAACTTCATAGAAGTAGTATTGTCCAATAACACAATAGAATATAAAATTTTCAACATTTTTTTACAGAATTCCCTTTGATTTGATGTTATGTAAAATGTTTTTTACATTTTATTTTCTTGTGTGTCAATAGTTTGTTTACTAGAATAGTTAATATAGTTGGGTTTTCTATAAAATGCAAGAAACAACTTCATTGTTCGTCTGAGTATCAGAATTTATTTATAGTAATTTTCAAGTAGAAAATCTTGTTATTACAAGCTGGCCGTAATTTATTTTATATAATGATTACGTTCAGAGTTAGTTTCATAATTTTATTCTATGCCATCTTTCGGATAAATTTACAAAACGTACAAATTTTGATGAAAGAAGTTCGTTAAAACTTTTCTTTCAAATATTTAAATAAATAAAAATATCTTTTTTACACCAAATCCATTTATAATAATCTTGCAAAGTAACAATAACATTTCTTTTGACAAATTAATCGCTTACACTTAGCCAAAATAAAAAAGTTGAGAAACTTAATGTGGTGCTTATAATTTTGAAAATGCACGTAAGTGCTAGATAATTATTTCCACAAAGTACTCCGCAAAATTTATACTTACGAGTAATTACGAAAATTCGCGTTAAAGATTCACTTAACGGAAAAGCTTATACCACGCACGAAAGTGCAAAGCGCTAAAACTCTTATACCCCGAATAACGTAAATATAATAACTCGTTACACGGAACAAAAATTCCTATTACCAACTATGCGCTGCCTGCCACAGAAAAAAAAAATCATTATCACCGCACTTCAGAAACATCATCAGTGGCAAACGACGGTTTCACTCTTTTTTTCCCACTAGCAAAACAAAAAAAAAATTCTCAAAAGCGTCCTCCTCTAGCCGAACAATCTTGCGCTCGTAACAGTTGCTTTGTCACATACAGTTTGCATTAAAGCGCGCGCGCGTACGACTATTGCATCTCACAGTTATACGCTTGCAAAACTTTTCACTCCCCCCCCCCCTCTACTGTTCTCTTATGAATTTTTGCAGTTAATACGCCACTTTCGCGTGGGAGTTTGGTCGTTAAACGCAAGGCATACGAGAGACGAACTAGGTCATATGCCCGTTAATTCGCCGATGAGTGTTTTTGTTTGCCAACTCGCGACACGGCTATACGAGTATGTGTGTGTATGTAGTATATGTGTATGTTTGTACACGAGTTTTTATTGACGCCCCCTCGTACACTACCCCGACGCTGTGCAGAGCAAAGCGCGCGACGGACTTCTCTAAATTTACGATGGGCGTGTATATATATAGGGACCATTTAGGAATTACGCCTCGATTTAAAATTACGGGTTTTGTCGTGCCGCGCCTCGCTTTCGCGCTAGATTTAAGGGAATGAGTTCGTTTTTGCATTTAACGCGGATACTGGAGGGAAAAGCATCGTAGTGGTCATTATAAAATGTGGCGGTGCGCGCGACGAATTTTCGGCTTTGCATTTTAACGATTCCACGTGCGTATATACATACTTGTATGTACACTACGCTTGTGCATGCGCATGTTTTTTCGATGTAGCGAGTAAATTTCGTTTATAAATATAAATAAGAGCGTTCGGTTGCTCGGGTTTATTGTTTTTATGTTAATGGGAAGATAATAAAATTAATTTATGCGAATGGAAAAATTATGAAATGTAATTACACAATTGATTAGTATGTGTGTAAGAGGACGGAAAATGTGTAATTTACGAGTAGTTTAATATTCTTAATGGTAAATTTATCATATGTATAATGTGGATAAATAATGTATAAATATGACAATACCAATATGTGAACAAATAAAAGAAGACCACATATCGTACGCCATAGTAAACATATAAAAAGAGATTATACTATTGACGATTTGAATATTATATAAAAAGTGGGAATTGAGAAAAATATACTGTAATTTATATAATATATAAGATTTATATCGGTAATATAAAAATGTGGAAGTAATAAATTTCACACTAAAATGAATGTTTAGTGATAGAATTTTGATTTTGTGAGCGGAAAATGTATTTGACGTTCTTTTAATACTCAAGAGGCTATATTTGTTTTAATTATACATACAAATAAATTCATACTGACCGTACGGATTAGAAAAAAAATGGAATGCGTAGAGATAAAAATGAACAACTTTTTTTCCGTTTGTCAAATGTACGAATCGAATGACATTCATGGAAAGCTTTTACCCCTTTGTACAAAATGAAAGAATAACTATTTCACGCAAAAAAAAAAATTTGAGTGACAAAAAAAGTAAATTATTAACCTAAATATATGTCATTTTATCGCACAATTACTTGAAATTCATAAATCTAAGTAAATCCAATCTTAATAAGTAAGATTTATAAATACATTCTGAAATGAATTATGTAATGTAGGATAAACTAGGAAGACTAAAAAAAATTATTTGATTGGCGTTTTCTATGATTTACTCGAATAAAAAAAAAAGATGTTTTTAAAACTAGTATTACTCGTTTTATAGAAAACACATTCAAAAATCATTTTCTCAGGAAATTCTTTCGATTCTTGTTTTCGTCGCAATTTCGAAAGTAAATTCCATATTTTTAACCCTATACCATTTATCTCTAGGCAAACTATTTCAATAGAAACTAATACACCGACTTTGGAGAATCAATTCGCAACTTTATAGAAAGACACATGGCACTTGGAAAAGGCGAAACATTCGTAATGTAATTTTTACTATACTGCGTAAAAGCTTAAAATGTCGAGTTTCTCTCTCAACGAAAGCCATTTGTACGGAGAGAGTCGAAAAAAACCAACCGCGATTTTTCCATGCAGAATTTTAGCACTCGCGCGTACACGCACACACTGAAACTTTGATAACCATTCAATTCGCCCGTCTGTTAAGCTATTAAAAACTAATAACCGCGAAACGTTATCTTCACCTGGCTTCTGCCGATGAATCATACCTCGGCCTCGAGGTTTGATTTGAAAAGCGGTTTTACAACATGGGATTGAAAAGTGCTCGGAAAAACAAAGTTTCGAGATTTATCTAGTATATCGGAGATGAAAGGCAACCGAACTTGTAAAAAATTTTTAATAATGTACATCAAAATGTTATAATAATGGTTTTCTTCAAACTTGCGATATAACTTCTCGAATCCGAAATTCCGACGTTATTATCTTTTCGAGAAATATTTATTGGCAAACTTCCGCACCTTCTTTCATAATTACGGAAATTCGCGGCCCCTTAAAATTTATTTTTTTAACCTCTATCATAGCCGCTAATCCAAATCTCCAGTCGATGATTTTGTAAAAAATCAGTCTCATCTCGTAAACGCTCCATAAATTCTTCTCTTCCCTGAACCCCCCTTTATCCGAAATTCGCAAAGTACTTAAGTAGCGCATACTTTATCATCCTCTCTCACTTTCTCTCTCACTCACGCGTACTTATCTTTCGCATGCCTTATGCAAATCTCGACTCGAACAAAACTCGCGCGGAGATACGCGCGAAAAAAAAAGAGCGCAAAGGGTGTCGTTACGCGATACGCGCGTACAGTCCCTCAGTGCTCGTTCTCGCATGCGGAGTTCCCTATTTTCCTTTCTCCTTGTGTACAGGAACGTCCTTTTTGCGTTGCGTAGGTGCACAAGGAGACGCTGATTCGGCGAGGCGAAAATTTAAAATTGAGGTTCGACTTGGAAATTTCGGGGCTACTTGACGTAACGAACGAAAAGACATTTGAGTGTGTGCGTGTAAAGAAACCAAAAGGTCTCAGCCTGTAGGGGGAGAAAAGGCTGTAAGAATGATTCGAGCCTTTTTGAGATTGGACTAAAAAATAACGATTGAATATGGCTTTCCCTTAAAACTTTTTTTTGAAGAAATAATTGTTCGTTATTCTGATAAAATATTTTGAACTAATAAAAATCTATCAATTTTATGCACAATCGTCGCGATTAAAGCAGATTTATTTATCAAAATAACAAAATCATTCGCCCAACCCAGTCTTAATGCAATATTCAGACACAACAACGACCGTTGTAATAAACCAACTTCGTCATGTGTAATAGGTCACGCCTGCACGCGTGTAAATCACTAACGGCGCTCGAATTAAAAAGGGAGAGAGAGAGAGAGAGCTCTTGTACGGAACTTTATTTTTCGAGATTAATCGGCCAACATTTTTCATTAATCGTGGCGGCGTACATAAATTTGCAAATTTAAACCGATGGGCATTTTTCACGCGTACGCAAACATATACACATGCGTATATAGCTAAAATTCGTCACCGTAACTCACACGTACCCGTGGCTTTCGTACAATAAATCAATGACTCAAATCCTCCCTCTCCTCGACTGCGCGTATATTATGTAAAAAAAATGAGGAAATTCGACGCCTGCCGCTAATGCGTATAAGAAACTACGGTCGTAATAAGACTCGCTTCTAAAAAGCATCGACGCTAATTGATGTCGCGTCTATGTGGCGGCGTCGATCAGTCGCTTCGTCCGCAGCAGGGAGGAAAGCTTAAAGGTGAAGATCGCGAGGATGGCGGAATTGAGAAAAAAGGCGTCTTAAATTTTGCAAAATTGAAAGTTATCGCGCGCTCTTCGCTGTGAAACTCTGAGTTATCTCGCAGAATTTCTCGCGGAGAAGGGAATCGAAGGGTAGAGGTCAGTTGCCAGTATGTGGCGCCTTTAAACTTCCGGTTCGCGAAGATAGTGGTGAAGTTGCACGTTGCAAGCATATAAATTCATTTGAAAAGCTTTAGATTAGTGTCATTTAGGGTTTTGAGAATACTAAAGATCGTATTTATGGGATAAATAACTAAAATAAAACTCGTGTTATTATTACTGTTTACGAATTATTACTAATTTTATATTTTAAAATTTAATTAAATTTAATGATTAAAGTTTAAATTATGTACAGAAACAGTATTTGAATCAAAGCTGATCAGTGTAATTTGTATCATCAGGAAGAAGGAACCTAAGATTTTATTTCAATGATGCACTGAAAATCATTTCATAAAATGTGGTTCATCATAAATTATTCTCACAGCTGGCAGAAATATTATATTAGGAAAATCATTATAATAAATAAACAAAATTTTTTCCTTCAACTTTTTGGACGGCTTTTATATTATAATTCTAATTACAAAAAATATAACCTATTTACCGGTTTTATAGATTTTCTTTTTTAAAACCAAAAAACGATTTTGAATTTTTCTTTTTTTGATTTTTTAATATGTTAGAGCTAGTATTACTTAACATCATAGATTGTAATTAAAAGATCTTTAAATTGTCTACATTTTCTTTTTTTAATATTTAAATTATCATTATTCTTTCATTTGTTATTAATGAAAATATGCTTTATACTTCTTTATTTTATTTCTAAAAAAATATTTTATTTATCGACTTGAAATTTGAACCACTTATTACACTTATCTATTAGACCATTTAGCTAAAATTTCAAGAAATTATCTTTACTCCTTTTCAAAAAAAAAATTATTTTAAAAAAATGTCGTTTTCATTCGTCTTAGATAACAGGAGGCAATGAATCGTTTTAAAATTTTGCAAAGAGGGAGCCTTCTTATATCTAAAATATATATAAGATATTATTGCAGAACATATTAGATGGTATAGACGTATGATTATTAAGGTTCTTAATATAGGCCCAAAAAGATCGGATGTTAAACTTCAATCTAGACTCTACTTGATTTATGTACATGCACGGTGCTTAGATCGAAAAAGTCGGATACAAGCAGCTCTAATTCTTTTAAATTCAATAAAATCATTCATATTGCCCGATGCTTTCCATAAACAATACGCACGCTCCTTATCACAAATAGCCTCGATAAGTCCATTGTCATATCAAATAGGATAGGTATTGAGATGCTGTTTGCACCATGGAACATGATTATCAATAACTTTGGATAAATTATTGTACATACTAGAAATTGGAACAACCACATCATTTTCGAGTAAAACAGCATCCCAATTTACATCATTTAGGCTATGTAAAATAGAAGAATAGTCAGCGGATAAGAAATTACTTTTAGGTCGGTAATTAAAACTATATGGTTCACCGTTTAAAGAAATCTCCAAAAAATGAGAGAAGTGGTGAAAGTCCGTCGGTAAAATATGTTCCTGAAGGTCTAGTCGAGTGATAACATCTAATGGAGCGAACAGGAAGTCCAGTGTATAGCCTTTACCAGGATGAGGTGAAAGATGCTGAACAATCTGAAGCGATGAGTACGTAGAGCAGATAGCATTCCTTTGGGTCTACGTAAGCAATCCGAGAGAATCCAAGTGGATTTATATTTGGTAATTATTCAAGTTAAATATCGCACGCCTCTTGCACTGAGAGATTCGAGCGCTTACGCTCTACGCTGGTAGGTGGCGTTGGCAAACTTTCCATCCAAAACATCACTCCAGAGATACATATAGATCTCATATCGCCGGCTCGGACGAAAACAATCCCACATGAATATTGGCCACGAAAAGAATCTCACCTAGAAAAAGCCACG
>JAYJLV010079388.1:0-14498 GCA_036873485.1 Torymus texanus
CGCGCGCGTACCGCAAGAATAGCGCGTGCCCACGTGCTGGATTACGTGAACTTGAACTGTCGTGTTTATATATATATGTAGTTGTATATATATTTGTGCGTGTGTCGATGTGTAGAACTTATCGGACCGTGAACTGTCACAAAACGATTTTACCTCTTTGGCGTGTTTTACGCTCGCGCTTCCGCGATTTTGATTCATTAAAATGGAAAAGAAACGATGAGGTGAAAAGCTTTATTTCCGGAGATAGTGATAAAGTTATTAGTGGTGCCATGGGTGAATGAACTCTGATAGGACGTTTTGGATTTTCGCTTGGTTTTAGATGTGGAAAGTTTGGGGTAATTTACTGGTTCGATTAAACGAAAATATAAGAGGCTTGTAATCGAAGTACCTGTGTTAATTATTGTTCATTATATAGAGTAATAATTGACACAGATTCCGTACTTAATTCATAGTGTCTTCCATAATTATTACTGATCGGGTTAAATGCTTGTGGGTATAATCGTAGAAATGTACCCACGTAAGCGTGACGTAACTTCGAAAACTTTGTTTTTACAATGTCATAAGAAAAATGAGAAATAATTTATAGCCATCTATAAATAACTTTTCTTAATAACCATGCGAATTATTTTGAGTACTTTAGGAACAATAACAGAAAGCATTGAACGTATTCTTAAAAAGAAGAACCAGCTGCAGCGATGCATCACATTACAGTCCCAGATATAAAAGACATATCACGACTCAGCGATCTAAGATCCATCGATAAGTTAAAACTCCAAAACACCATTACACCTTGTTATCTATCTCGAGCACCAAGCATCGCGCACCCATCATCTCCAGCATTCCTACTTTATCAACCGGCCATGTTTATTACGATACGGGTTGAACCGATAATAGCCCACGACGGGTACGACAATAATAATAATAGCAATAACCAGCGATGTGCATCATGTCCGTATAGATACATACATGCATGAATGCACACGCGTGCATGTATACATTATACATATAGGAGGGCGCGAGGGACAGACTCACGTGCGCGGCGCGCGGCGGGGCCGCGGGTATTAGAGCGAGGAAGCCTCTCTCAAGAAATTGGCTTAAGGGATCGGCCGAGGCACGATGGCATATGTATATAAGGTATAGAGTAGTGTAGCGGTTGCCTGGTTGAGTAGAAAGCAGAGCAAGAAAGGGACGATGATGCGTGTGAGACACAGTTTTTAGGTATGCTTGAAAACGATGGTGACTGATGGTCTTCGGATTATGATGTAGGCGGCAAGTGCTGTAGAAATGTAGAAGTCTTGAATTTCGTATGTTTGAAATTGGAGTCTTTATTTAAAAGTTTAACAAGAATGAAAGGAAATTTATAGATGGATTTTAATAGATACGAAAATGAGTTATATTTTGCCGGGTACGGAAATATTCTTGCACAATACGCAGTCCTTATCTCGAGTTACGTGAATTATGTTACTCGTTAAATACTGTTCTATATTGATGGTTGAGAATAGTATCGATTTGTGTCAGTACAGTAAGAGTGCAGTTTATCAATTATTCACTTATAATAAGAAATACTGTATATATACACCAAATTCCATTATAAACAAAATAAAAGAAACTATCTCGATAGCGTTATTTTTTAATAGAACTAATACTATTACAAAATGTTAAGTAATTATTAAGGAACTGAATTCGATTATTCTTATTATATAGAAAAATAAAGTAACATCATTATATTTTTAAATGCCTTATTTGAGTAATTGGTCATTTTTTTTTCATTCGTTTCAAAAGAACCGATTACAGGTCTAAGCAACACAACACCTGCAATTACACACGTTTTTCCACACAAAAGAGTGGTGCTAATAATCATTTCCCTCGTTTGCCAGCCTATCTAAACGTATTATCGCGCGTAAAATCCGTTTAAAATCCGACCCACTGATCGTGAAATACACGCGCACCTACGCCAATCCTTATAGATTTAAAAGAAAACTTCCTTTTCCCACCTTATAAATATTAACGAAATTTACAATTTACAACACCTTCATATATAATAACGCAACAATAACACTATACGTTAGCGGTAACAATCGTTCAGTCCATCGCTCTAACCGTACGTATTCCGTAATGCACTAACTCGAGGACACGACATTAGAAACGGCTTTTCAGCAAATTACGAAAATGACGAGCGTTAAAAAAAAAGTTTTCGCGACAATAAAGCCACGCGTTCAGAGTGTGTGAGTGTGTGTGTGTGTGTATATATATATATATATACATACACACACACAGCATAGGTAAAAGCGGCGCGTTTAAAGGGAAACGAGCTCAGAAAGGAGCCAGTGTGTATATATATGTGTATATAGTCGTTCGGCATCTCCTGCTTAGTGAGATTACTTTTCCCCGCTATTAATTAAGGCGTAAACGGGCGTCCATTTATCAATTTCCATTGCGCACTGCGAGCAAAAAAAAAAACGAGAGCACAGCCGCGAGCCTCTATGATTTGCAAATGCCTGCGGAATGCGTGAAGATCCGCTGCCGTCGCTGCTGGTGGCTGCTTTCCATACGTATGTACGCTAATGCACGCAGCGAAACCGCGTGAAATGTACATGTGTATGATGCGCGTGTGTGTCTGTAAACCGCGTATTTTAATTAATGAAACAATTGGGTGGCTTGGTGCAGGTGTGCATCATCGCAGTTGCACCCGAACGGTGCGGGATTTAATTTTATTAATATTTGTGATTTATGGCCGGTCGGTTGGGCTATTTAGCATGTTAGTGTGAAATTATTTTAAGGAGCAATGTAGAAGATGTAATTAAGAGATAAGAAAAGATATTTGTAGAAATATAAAAAAAAAAATTCCAATCTAATAGATGTATTAATTAATTAGAATGACAATTATACTTTGATTATCAATTGATACTTTGCATGTAAGAAATGAAACTCTGAAGTCTTTATGTGGAAAATAATCATATCTCATACAAACATTTTTAAAAATTGAAGTAGTGATTGATTGACAAATTCAAAACAAATATATAGCCTGCGAGAAGTATTTTTTGGCTTTTAGAAATTGCTACAGAAATCAGTACAGGATTAATTTTTAAAAAAAGCGCTATCACCAAATTGATTTTGTAATCACAGTTCTATAAGCTATCACCCACATTCAGATTTAATTTGCAATTTATATACGCAGAGTTCAAGCTAATAATAATTCACCTGAAAACTTCTTTAATTAAAGTCATTGATTTACACAGTGATATTTTAATTCTATCTGCATAAAATACTTTACAAACATTTCGTAGAAACTTTAACCATAAATGCGCAAACACTCTGTCTAATTTAAATACAATTTATAATATGAATAATAATACCAGGCACTATACAAAGTGCTAAATCAAATTAAACACGTTTAAAAAGTGTTTAACGCCAGGCGAGTTTTCCTTTTCCAGATTGATATCCCAACATTTTGAAAGGCACAACAAGTTCTCGGAAGTGCAAAACCACGTATCGTCGGCCGGTTGAAATACGCCGACATCTCGCGACTTGCACACGAGTAACGACCTTTCAAGCATCGTTTGCACAAAAATAAAAGCAACCACCTGTTTTCACGCGTACGCGACAAGTTCCTAGGAAAAAAATTTCTCTCTCTCTCTCTGTCATACTTAAACAGCCGGCAAAATAAAAACGTTGTAAAAAAAGCGCGCGGAAGAAAGAGTCGCGGCCTCTCTTGGGAGACACATCGCGGAACGATTGTCCCGCGAGCGCGCGCACGCAAATAGCGCCCAGCTGTTGTCACGGGTCTCGATAATGGGCCTCTCGCAAAAGTATCACGCGCTGGTTTATGGACCGCGGAGGAGCTACTCTTTGTTTCGCAAAGAGATGCATTGTCTCGTCGCTGCGTCTATATACATATATAGACGTGGTGGACGGGGGCGTTTTGTCGCGCTGCGAGACAGCATGTGATGAAGTAATTATCTGGAAAGCCGGGGTTTATGTAGCGTAGGCGCACTTTCGCGTATACCTCGGCAACGCGGGGCTTTGCATAAGCGAGCTGTACAGTAACGCAGAACTCGAGAGACTACGGTGATTTTTCTGCGCGGCCTGCGCGAGAAATTCGGTCATGATTAATTGCGGTGAACAGAGAGGAGGTATTAGTTTTACGATAAAGGTTTTCCTTTTTCCCAGAGTTTATGTATTGTAGACACTGTCCTCAATTGCAATTACGGAGCGATAGTCGCGGGATTGTATTAGGTTGAAATTGCGCTTGATGAATTTGAGATGTGATGGTATACGGTCAGTGTTTTGTACAGAGCCGTGATTTTGAGATTTTTCGATAATGAGGTGAACAGCAACAACGAGTAATTTAACTAAACTTTACAATCATTAGCTAGTCATCGGTTATAATTCGATATGATGAAACCTCAATTTAATGATTTTTATCAGAACTTTGTGAATAATACAAATGGAACTTTCGTGTAAATTTCGGGTAATTATATATGTACGTTTTTAGATGAGTTTCTATTTTAATAATAAAATCATAAAAAACTCTGGTAGAAACATTGAAAACACTTTATAACCAATATCTTCCTGCTTATATTAGGAATTGGCTATAAAATGGGAATTTCCTTTACCTAATTTCTAGCTCACGGTGAAACAAATTTTTATCTTTTATTCCAACATTTAATAGATTGCGAAACAGAATGCATTTTTCAAATTTTGTTTTTGGGTATTTTAAAGGTATTTACGCTGATCAGTTGCTTTAGTCAAGACATGGCTAGAGTAGAAAACTTCTTATTGCAATAAGGAATAAGTTTTCTTCCTGCTTATATATTGTTTATATGTTCGTAAGCTATTAGTTATAGTTGAATGCCGCTCAATTTAACATCAAGTCTCTAAGTATAAGCTTAAATAAAAACTTTTAAGGTTATGCCATTTTATTTCCAATCTATTAAATGAGCGAATAATGGGGGAAAAGCGTTTTCACATGGTCATTAACCAACCATTTGGTCATTTTTCCTACACATTCATTAAAATTATGGTCATTCCGCAACAGACAAATTTCCACAAAGGGATAAAAGTTTTTTTTAATTTTATAATTAAAAAATTATATTTAATTGTGTATATTTAAATATAAACTCATTTTCTTGAAAAGAAAAATACAATATTTTATGTATAAGTATAATCTTTAAATATAAAAACATAACTATTATAAAATGTAAAAAAATATTTTAAGTGTCATATTTTAAGCATAATCTGCATCAGTTTATAAATTCAAGTGCAATGATGATTAATAATTCACGTTACTAAATTAGTAATGCAATTCCTGTCGCATCGCCCGGTTTTGTCGATACATCAATCTGTAAATTCATTTTAATGACCGCATCAGAGAGGCGTAAAATGGTTATCTGATAGTAGCCGCGTCAAGTGACTATCGCTTTCTAATTTAACGAGCGGTTGTCAAAATCCAAAGACATCCTCATAAATTACCAACACGTATCATCATCGTCGAGGAGACTGCAATGAGCGGAAATTGCCTCCGACATAAGTAATTACAGATTTCCAAGCCGAAGGGTCCGCGACGTGAGAAGATTGCACACTTTCAAGTATAATTTTAACACCATATACATATTCTCTGAACACTCATGCTATTTTAGGTATTTTAAAACATTTTTATAACCAAACTTTATTCTATAAAAATTGATTTAATTTACCACGGGCATAAAAAAAAATAGAATAGAGAAATATCCGTGCTGCAATCACAAGAAACATACGAAAAGGACCTCACCTACTCCTGTACACCGCCAGTATACTCCTGCTCTTCATAACACTTCAACATTTTCACTGTTACCCAACAACGCCAGCACAACCCACCGCACTGCACGTCCCTCATAATCTCTGCGCGTAGAACCAACAACAACACTCGCGGAACCTCAAACCTCAGTCATCACAGCCTAGCAAATCATCGAAAATCCTCGTGGACAGCAACGAAAAAGAAAAAAGAATGGGCTAAACTAGAGCAGCGGGCCGAACTCCAGCGCGAGAATGACTAACCCATAGCCATACGGAGCACGCGGGTATATAGCATAGACGCGATTGCTTCCGCGCTATACAACCAGCCGGCGCGGCAACGCCGTTTCCGGTGATTTTATCTCCGCGGCGTGACGGGGTAACGGTAAGGTGCGTGTGTATAGTGCACGGGCATCAATATATATAGGTATATAGCACCGAGGCACGTGTGCACGCTGCGAGTGTATAGAAAACAATGCCCGCGAAATGAATAGGTTCCCTCTCCTGTTAGAGAGGATAGATCGGGCGTTTTTTTTTGTTGTCCCCTATTTTTCGAGTCATAACATTGGCGCAGTTTTCCCGTGCCGTGGTATTGTCTTTTTTTCTTCTAGTGGGAGCTGGTGGGATCTTGGGTATATATTGCGTGGATTGCCGATGCAACGGAGGCGCAGTTATAGTTCGGTTGGTAAGGGTTTTCCGGGTAGAGGAATATTATGGTGCAACTGTAGGTATATGGATTGGATTGTTTGGTTGCGTATTTTTTATAATTGTTGCGTAATCGAGTGTCTTGTACATGCGGAGAAAGAGATTTGATTGAAATTTTGTATTTTTGTTTTGGATAGGGACCAAATTTGTATTATGCAGAAACACTAAATTTTAGGGTAAAATAATTTTTTTTGATAATCTGAGTTTGTCCCGTCATTAACAGTAGGAATAGTAATTTATATATATGGGTGACATTGAAAAATTTAAGTTGACTTATACATCGATTCCTAACCAAACCATTTTTACAATTTTATTTCATTATTCTAACAGTTTTTATAATTATGAATACATAATATTAATTTCAACTACATTAAGAATAAAAGTTTGACTTTATAATAATTTCTACCCGGAAAATATTGGTGTCTGTTTCAGTAAGAGAAAAGTAATAATCTTGAGCCATAATAATGGTCTTATATAAAGACACGCATTAATATTTATTCATTTTCGAAACTATCTGGTCTTTGATGTAAGTCTACGTAACTATTAAAACAAAACGTTCCTTGCTAATTGAGTAAGTTGCAGTTTTAGAGTCTACCGCAACGGGATTGTGTAACACATAGACACAAAAATTACTAGGGTAAATAGCAGTTAACTGAAAAATCTTTCTATACCGCAAGATTTTGGTATTACGAAAAAATAAAATTTTTATTGAACATAATCTGGTACTCGATAATTAAGAATGCTTACAACAAGGAAAAGTTTGAAATTAATTAAAATAATGAATAGTTTGGAATTTGAGGATAGAATGCTTTTTAAAGACCTCTGAAGATTCCATAATTTCAAGATCTAGATAAAGCTATAGGCATGGAAATTACACTTATCTTTCTTTGAGTTAAAAAACACTTTTTCATTTTGATCTTCACGTCGAGATAAAATCTGATCTACCTCTTGTTAAATTGTCCGGTAAAACATTTGAAAATCTTTTGAATATCTCAAAATTTGAGATTTAAATTTACTTTGAAGATAGTTTTAAAGATTATTTATGTGTAGTTACGATAGTTTTGATTTTAACAAACACTTAAATTTGAAATCGTCGATTCATTGTGTTGAATCACTGATATACTTAGTTACTCTAACAAGTATCATATCTTCTGTACACATTTCCAATGACTAATACGTTGAGTATATCATCGTTCTAAAACTATCAATCCATGATTTGAAAAATATATTAATTTAATATATATATTAATTTATCCTGCGAGCCAAGTTATCGTTAGAAAAATTTCGCGGTCCCGAGCTTCGACGTCCATAAATTTTCACGTCGCGCCCCGTATTTCAGTTCCCGCGCGGGACGCTGCGGTCTTGCGGTACTTTTACGATTAAATCTTTAGTTGTCGGATTAATTTGCGTTTCGTCGCTCGGACGGAGACGTCGAAACGTTCGTTAACGCGGAGAACTCGCGTTACACTTTGCGGCTTTTCAAGAGAAAACCAAGGAAGAGGGAGGCTTCGAATTACCCGTGCCGTGCCGCCACGAGTATAGTCCGCGAGAAAGCTCGCGGGAAAATTCTCTTGCACCGACCGGTGGCGCAGTTTTGTCCGGTTTTTCTCTCTTTTTGTGTAATTACCAGACGCGCGCGTCCGAGTTTTAATGTCGGATTGTGCGTCTGGAAGTCGTTGAGTGAAGAAACGCTATACTTCTTTAAGTGGGAAATGAGCAACTTTTATAAAATTTTTCTTAACTTACACGCTTCAGAGCAGAATGAGTAACTGTTTTTTTTTAGACTAACATTCAAATAAGCGTACTTTAAGTTTCATTATTTTTTTGTATCAATTTTGCATAATGGAGTAACCAATCTGTCGTTATGTACTATAATATTTTCTTTTATTTTGTCCTGTAAAAGATGGTTTTGTAGAAAGGTAAATTTGAAATTAACAAAAATAAAATGATATCACGCGTGAGAATTTTCAATAGAAAATAAATTATACTCTCTATATCAAATAAAATGTTTGGGAATTGTATACCGGCTTTTACAGGAAGTAAGTACAATGATTACATGCAGTGATAGAATGTGTGAATCTGTATACAAATTAATTTAGAATGAAAGCATACTTACGGAAATAAAAATTTCACCTACATTCCGAACAATACGTATTCTCACAGTGATTTTACAAAAGTACTATAGGTAGTTGTACTTTTAAAAATGTTGCCTGATTCCCATTCATTACAGATGTGATATATTTTTTATGCCATATTCTTCTTATAAATGATAATTTTAAATATTATAATTAATACAAAATATACTATATACTATAAAAATATTTGTAAAGAAATGTGGTTGTTACAGACAACCGCTAAAAATTAATAAAGAAAATGCCCTATAAAACCAACATTCTTCTCACCCGTTCGAACGCGCACTGCATCCCAAATTCGTCTATACAATTCAATGAACAAAAACAAATAAATCGCCCCACGTCTCATTTCCCTCACAAATCTCACACTTAAGACTCTAGAAAAGCGTTCGCACGAGTTATTCCCGCGCGCGCTCTAAAATATTCAAAGCCTTAGACGAAGAAGAAGCAGAAGAAGAAGCGCAGCAGGAAACTGTATCATTCCACGAAAAATCGGCCGGTAGAAGAATCATGAAAACCAAATGACCTTGTCTCTCTTTCTCGCACGACGGTGGCGGCGGCCATTCTCACGGGACAAAAAAAAACCGCGTGTTACTACACAGAGAGTCGCGGGGAACTAGAGTAGTGCGGTCTAACGGCCTGACCCGAAGGAAGCGCGCAACATCACGGCCGTGGGACGCAGCGTCTTGTCGTCGACAAGAGCACACATATATATACACACAAATGCAAGAGTAACGCACTTATATTTTCCAGCCACAGCGCGTGAATTATACGGCACATCGTTGAAACGGAGATCCACGCTCTTATGTGCTGCAAGTAAGGAGAGTAAGTGGTATGCGCGCGAGATTCTTATACACGCCAAGGGCGTTGCAGAATTTCGCAATGCGAAGGGGGTATTGGCCTGGAGATTATAATTGTAGGAAATGTGGGGGAACGGGTCTCGAGGTATATGAGTTACATATTAAATGTGTAATAAAGAAGGGGATATAATAAGAAAGTGATTTATTATAAAATTGCTGAGTAATTGTGAGATATAGTTATGATGGAGTTGTGAAAATAAATAAATACTAACATAAAAATCATTAGAAGTTATTTTGGAGATGAGTCAAAGGAACTGATAGTGGTTGATACGAAAGTCTAGCCTTTTTTTAACCTATACCATTATGGTCAAGTGCCGATGACTCAATCAGTTAATCTTAAATAGAAACGCTCATTTCAGGAAACCGAGTTTATGTATTACTTATCTCAAATTAATGTGAATAAACTAGCTATAAATACTGTACCGACCGTTGATCATAAAAATGCTATCAAACTAGCTATATTGTTTATAAATTTATAGCCTACTTATAATTATTTAATTTTTGCATAGAGTAAATCTTTGGCATAATTAATAATAATTATATTGTAATTATATTAGTTAAGTATTGTTCATAACTTTAAATAGCTATTTTCATGTTTAATGTACAATTTTTTACAGTACTTTGATACACAGTTGAGTATACCGATTTTCGAGAAGTTACTTAAACTGAACGGTAAAGTAACAGTATTCCACGTTTTATACCTTGCATTTTTACGTTATACTTTATTATAGTCTAATATTTCATAGAGTCTTACATGAACAATCGCCATTAAATTCAAAAAACTTTTTCTTTCTACACTATCCGTTAAAAGTGTTTACCATCGAGTGCTCTGTAAGAAAAAAAAACCTAAATTGCGTATAATAATGTACAAATAAACTTTCAATATTTCCTTTACGTTTACAGCCATACTAAAAATTAATTTTTCTCTCTTCGGTCGTTGCCAGAACTGCATCATGGCCAACAACGACTTAATTGAAGCACGAGATTCAGTTTCCTTAAGAGACAATAAAAGAAAGTTAGAAGACAGTTGGAACACCTAGCGTACTAAAAACTAGAGAAAGAGCCGGCGATCATAGTTCGATAAAAAACAGAATGTAAAACTCTAAACGGTCGGCTCTGTTTGATTTTCTAGTGGTACCAGCTCGACTTGTTTTTCCTGCACAAATACCGCTGTTCTTTCCATCTACCATTATACCTAGCAAATCTCAGCTTCGTCTACGTGTACGTGTGCAAAGGTCAGCGAACCTTTAAAGAGACATGAGTCTCTAGAGCAACGAGTTTTCACTCTAACAATTTTCCAACCCCCTCGCATGATGGAAGAAAGTCGACAGACGACAGCTCGGAATATAGCGTATTTTGCAAATACCTTTGTTGAATGAAAGAAAGCGATCGTTAAAAAATCGTAAAGCCGTGCGCCGGGGAATAGAGCCGGCTCGAGTTAATAACCGAGAGTCGATGGCGCGCGGCAATAAAAATGGAAAGTAAAAATTCGCCGCTGGCTTTAGGAAAGGCAGTCGGCCGATAAAACTCGGCAAGGTAGTAAAACGCGCGCTCGATCGTTGTCGACAGTGCGAGAGAGAGAAAGAGAGAGAGAGAGAGAGAGAGAGAGAAAGAGAGAGAGAGAGAGAGAGAGAGAGAGAGAGAGCAATTTCACGAATGTGCAGTATAAGGGGCAGGTGTAACGAGGTGACATTGTTTCGCGTGCGCGCTCGAACTGCAGGTGCAGTAGCGAGCGCGTGTCACCGTGGGTGGGGATAATTCGAAATCGTGCGCACTCGGCCTTGAAGCGCGGAATAAATTTCGAGGATGTATAATGGGTTGAATGGGCGAGCTACAACGTTGGCGCAAAATTTGATCATATAATCGACTGAACAGAGCTCAAGAGTTTTGAGATGACGAAGCTAAGGTTTGTATTCAAGGGATTGTAAATGAAGAGAATATTGAGATGAAAAATAGATTCTAAACATTGAGATAAGGATCGATATATTGTGCTATAAGTGAAGGAGAAAACGTTAAATTAATATTAGAAGCAGTCTTTTTTGTGATACCTAGTTAGAGGTTTTGATAGGTATTGATTTCTATAATAACGTTAAGTTACTATAGTAATTGGCTTTGCTCGGAACAGTTTAAGCAGGAAATATTCGATTTATACACTTACAATTTACCGATTATGCAGTTTCAGGGTATTCATTACTACTACTACTACTACTACTACTACTACTACTACTACTACTACTATATGTATATGTATGATGTTAGAAGTTTGCTTTTCGTGATTCTTATTTTCCGAAAATTAACTTATTTTTTGTTAATAATTATTGTATCAGTGAATGAGTCTTTTTGGTCAAATATAACCAAACAATTTTTAATTTTACGAAAAAGAAAAAATGAGAATTAATACGATTCATTTCACCTTGTGTTTATTTATCCACGCAATGAAGTAACGCTACTCAAGGATTATCCAACGTAACTTGAATAATTCAATCTTCATTCACGGCGAATTTACGACGTAGCGCACGATTTTTCTTGGAGCTACGCCTCCTTCATTATGGATCACCCCTTCTCACCCATCTCATGTAAATCTTTATACCATTGTCAGTTTTCTGCATCCACACATACATGCTGGTAAACAAAGTCTTACTATTTATCCGTCAACCATTCATACGCCACAAAAGCCACTGCTCAACAGCATTATTGTCGCAGGGGATTTTCTTAGAATTTGTATGTGGAAAGGATAAATTATTTAACGGAGATGCGGAGGGAGATTCCTCATGAAATTTAAATTATCGCGCGTAGAAGAGATGTAGTAGAAGAGAGAGAGAGAGAGAGAGAGAGAGAGAGAGAGAGAGGGGTAAGCCGATGACGCTCCCCCAGCGAGAGGGGGAAGTGTGTTAATGCCGTAATTATGTGAAGCCCCTCTTTCCAACCTTTGACCGCTGAGTTGATACTTTTTGCTCTTCTTCGCGGCTACTTTCTCGTGCACCCAGCGTTGTCGTTGGATATATAGAGGGATGTTATGTGATGCTCGAAGCGCAATCGAGTGCTCTTAACGATAAGAACATTATAAATTTGTTTATTTAGATAAATGTATTCATTAACTGAATGAGGAAGAAAATTGACTGATTGATTCGAATGTTAAATTTTTTTCAGTATAGCAAGTTTTTAATTGTATAATTGAACGAACTTACCAAGTGAAGTTCGATTAAAATTGTACAACCGCCTCGTCCGAAGAGATCAAAATGTAGTAGCCCTACTTCACGCCAGTGACATCACCATTTTAAAGACAAAAAACGGTCTACTGACCGGCCACGCGTGTGCGGCGCTCCGCCGCGCATCTCATTTTTTAAAAGTTTTGCCGAACCTTAATGGGTATATCTAATAGTAATAAGATATAAATGGGAATCTTGTTAAAGATTGGGTGGGATTGATCTCTTCGGAGGAGGCGCTTATACAATTTTAATCGAACTTCACTTGCTAAGTACGTTCAATTATACAATTGTATTTCGCGCCTCCTCCTCGAGATCAAAATGTAGATGTTCAAAGTTACAAAGTTTCGGCAATAATGAATATAAAGGAGTTTATTTAATAATAAACTAAACATAAAATATTATAACGTGAAACATGCGTATAAATATACATATAATCTATTATTATCTATAAATAAGGAAGATAATGAATAATTATTTGAATCTTATCTCTCTAGTATGGCTAACGCAAATTGCTGCCTATCAGTTACTACATTTCTGTCGTAGAACTTTGCAAATGTCATGGAATCTTTCGTCCAACCGGCAGTTTTTCTGATTACTTCTATATCCACACCCAGTCTCTTAGCCGCTGATGTAGACGCATATCTTGCACTATGCGCTGAAAAACCCGTAGTATATATATTGCATTCATTCAAAACTTCTTTAACCCAACGACTAAGAGATTGAGCGAATACTTCTTTAACAGGTTTGTTTACCGAAATGAACAATCGATTTAATGATTTACGAATATTCTTAGTTACATCTAAATAACTTAACAATGTAGACGCAACACATAATTGCTTATCAGAGTAAAAAGGTAAACACAAAAGAGGCTGAATTGCATTTCGTTTTGAACTGGTTTTGATTCGCGCAGGAACTCTAATATCTACCTTATCTTTAAGAATCTTTATATTTTTTATTTCAATTAACGAAAATGTTTGCATGCGATGTCCTTTCGTCAAAGCAAGGAGAGTTATAAGTTTCTTTGACAAACTTTTTAAATCTAACTTATCATTTGAAGGTTGATGAGAAAAATACTCTAAAACAATTTTAGGATCCCAAGTATATTCATACTTAGGTCTTGAAGGGCGGAGGTTTGCGATGCCTTTGAAAAAACGCTTCACCTGAGGATCTTGACCAATGTCTTCTTTTACAATCAAAGATATTGCAGATCTTGTGCAATTAACCGAAATGTGAGATAAGCCTTTCTGAAATTCTTTTGTTCGAAAACATAGTATATCCTCGATATCAGGCTCGAATAAATTAATTTTTCTTGCATTAGAAAAACTCCACCACTTCTTTAACGCAACTTCATAATTCTTCAAGGAAGAGTCTGTGATAGAAGCTAAGGTTATGTCTAAACTTGCGTCTGGAACTTGGCGCAAGCTCAACGCTTGCCGGATAATCTCCCAGCTACCAGGGTAAGAGTTTTGCAGAGCGGATGTCGTTCTCTATTGCAAGAAATTAATAAATTAATATTTGGCTTAAATATTAAAACATCTGTTATCAACATTGATTGGTTGATTGAAAAAGCGGGTACCAGGGCTGGACCGGCCAATCTGGGACCACAACTATGCCTTCTACTCGGTTCCTTTTAATTTTTCTAAGTACTTTCAGAATTAAACTAAAAGGCGGGAAGGAATAAAAATAGAGATCTTTCCAAATCAATGTGAAAGCGTCGATTTTTCCACGAAACATATCGGTTAAATTTATGATTTGTTCTACTCGCAAATAAGTCAATGTCAGGTATACCAAAAATTTCAACAATCTTCCTGAAAGCAAAA
>JAYJLV010079399.1:0-14497 GCA_036873485.1 Torymus texanus
AAGGTCAGATTGATTCTTCATTTTTCAGTGCGATGCCTGCTTTACAAATTATTCAGCTGTACCGGGACTTTTTGAACACCCTGTATACTATCATCTCCGAATAGCAATACAGTATAGTTGCATTTCGGAGCGCAGTAATATTATTTTTTTTGTTTTTGTTTTCTCGAAATGCCGTGACAGTCGGCAATAACAAAGCGCGCGCGGAGCGCAATTCGGGCGCGCCATGGCAGGGTCACGCACCACATGCGCGCGCGCGAGAGAGAGCGCGAGTTTGCGGGGGAGGGTGGGAAAGAGAGAGAGAGAGAGCAGGTGCTCTGTATATATGAATATGTGTGCGCGAGTCGCTCGCTCGTAGTAGTTATAGTATTCGCACGTACGAGTCAGCGCACTCACCGCAATGTGGATATAACGAGTGAAACGCGCGCATACAAGCTGGCTGTCTAAGGGATTGGGGTGAACGCGTGAATATTACATGCCATCGTGCGTATATACATTAAACTTTTATATGTAGCGTCTGAATTTTCGGAGGGGTTAGGGTAGAGTTGGGGCTGTGAAAACGACGGTCTTCGGGTTGAAATGAAATTCTTGCTCTTTTACTCTCTCTCCTATGATGAGTCGCAACATATATCTCTATATGGATATTGTTCTATATATTCCCTCTCGCAAGTTCCTGCTAACACCTCCTGACAAGACACACCCTCCGTATAAATATTTACTCTTTCAACGCTCGTAATATTCCAGAAACGCGAGACTTTTAGAACGCAAAAAGCTTGCAATTTCTATATATATAACACACATGTAAAAAGCGTAACACTCGACCACATACGTGTGTGTTGTCGGGAGAAGAAATAAAGTCGAAAGAGCGCGTGTGCAGCACAGCTTGCAGTCAGCCGGCGACAGAGTACATATAGTATATATATAGCACGGGGGCACGGAAGTGCACACGCACGCGTGCGAAGGGTGGAGGGGCGCGACGACAACGACGACGACGGCACGGACATATATATATATATATATATATATAGTTCCGCGCGTGGCCTTTTTCCTCCTACACACTTGCGAACGTTGCGCTCTGATCGGTCGAGCGTGCATGCATCAGCAGTAGCAGCGGAGCACAACGCGGTCACGAGGCGGAAAAACGTCCGCACCTGCGCCACACGCCCGGCCGTCACCTGGAGGAACGCGCGCGCCCTCCTACAGACCCCCCCAAACAGGTTATTGATTTTGCCGAACGTAAGGCAAGGAGGCAGAGAGCCAGAGAGTGAGAGAGTATACGGTGGCACGCCGCCCTTTCGGCGATTCTCTCTCTCTCTCTCTTTCTCCTGCGCACCCCGCTAGAGAGCCTGCGCGCGCGCGTATATATTCTCCCTCGTCTTCTTCCGCGACCCCTGCGAGCGCGCACGCCTTCGATTGATCTCTTCTCTCTCTTTAGCTGGCGTGGTTCGTCTTCTACCGCCCGCCCCTCCCGTCGTCGTCGTCGTAGTGGTGGTAAAACTGCTGCTGCCCTTCGCGAACGCGAGAGAGAGAAAGCAAACGCCTCCGCCCTTGAAAATTCCAATTCTATCCGTTATGAGCTGACAATTGCCGCTTCGCCGCACGCGCGCACAGACCGATGGTAATGTCTCTGTCGTGAGACAGTGAGAGAGAGAGATAGAATTGGGGGGAGAGGAAAGATTGACGTAGAGGTTAGTTTAGTATCTCGCGTACACCCACGAATTACGAGCGTGTAATGGTTGGTTTAGGTTGGAGGGTAATAGGTTATCCAAAGGGAAGGGGAGAAGAGGATCCCGCCGTGCGCACGCGGTAATTTTATGCGAGATTTCGACGAACGTGCTGCGCGTTTCCTGGGGGAAATTTGCGGCTTTTAGGGCGGCGACAGTGGTGGTGGTGGTGGTAGCCGTAGTGAATTTCGGGACGGGAAATCGTCGTCGCCTGGTTTACTGCTGCTTTTTTATAGCCGGCGAGTATTTTAAATTGATCGTAAAAGATGTGTCGTAGTAATTTGGAGTACGAATTGAAGAGGGATTGAATAAATAATGGTTACGTTGAATAAATGTGTAGGAACGAGGTTTGTTGAGATGATCGTTCGATTCATTGGGATGTTAGGATGTGATTATTTGAAGTTTAATTATTTTAGTAGAATTAAAATTGTCCTCAATAGAGGCATACGGGTGCACTTCCTGCGATGTCTTTCGAGATTCATTCAAACATGATCGAGGGCCTCGAGATAATGATTTTCTGGGATGCTTTTTATACGAGTAATCTTATTTATAAATCACGGAATAACCAACTACCCGGTAAAATATTAAGTAAGCAGAAGTAATATAAGGTAAAAATAGTAAAATCGATAGAGTGAATATAAATATTGAATACGCTGTCAAACAAGCGAGATGATGCTTTATTCTTCTATAAAGTTGAGAGTAAAATGAAAATATCTTTTTTCTATTTTCTTGAAAATCAACCTTTTCAAACACAATTTTTCTAGGTCGTGTAAATTTTTTACAAGTTATTTTTATAAAAGATTTTCATGTTTTGAATATTTTTCATTTTTCAATGTTGTCACGTAATATTATTTTATAGATATATATAAATATTCTATTCAAGCACGTTCAAATTCCTTTTTTCTGTTGCTATATTATTTACATCAATATTTATCTTAGAATGAAATAAGTACAATACTTACGAAATGTTCACTAAAGCATTTAGTATTATATAAATTCAATAAAAAATACTCGAAGTATAAACAATGTCAATAATAATTGTTTATATCGAATACATTATTCCAACGCAGAATATACAATAGATTCATTATTTTGAAATATATTTCTCAACAATACGCTGCAATTTATAACGCAGTATACAGAATCAGCAAAACCAACGTACCATTAATGCTTATACGGATTGCAATCAGTCCACTATGTACATTCAATTACTTTTCAAATATCATAATATTCCATTCGACTGAACGTTCGCTGCGATTACGAGAGAAGAAAAATAACTATATCGCGTATATTATATAAATTCTTGGATCGAAGCGAACCCCCATTGAGACATAATCCGAGTATCCACATTAATAAATACAGCCCTCATCAAAGCCTACCATTGAATCATCGAACATTCCTCCGTGCAGAATCCCCGCGTATATATTCCACGAAAGAACCCAACCCCACGTATACGCACGATATATACAGCAGCCGCAATCATTGAACACCTTACGCGCCTCTCGAGATCACGATTCTCTCACTCGCTGTAAGAAAAATGTTTTTCCTTTGCCCCGCGCGCATCTCGCTGGGATGACGCGGTGAAAAGCGCACTGCTGCTGTTTGCAGCCACACAGTCGTACGTATAAGCCATGAACGCGTGCCTCTACCTCTGTATGTGTGTGTTCCGATCGAAGCCGTGCACGCGTATGTATGTGTGCAAGTCACCGGGGGGATCTCTCGAATGACAAAGCTATTTGATTACGCTATTCGAATAGCTCTCTTCCTCTCTCGCTTTCTCTCTTGTTCTCTATAGAGGTACCTCACTATCTATCTCTCTCTCTCCCTCTGTCTTTCTAATTCCGTCCGCGTCTATCCCTCTGAGTCTGGCCTGGTGTATCGCTTTCCAGTTGGGGATCAAATCGAGTTGATAGAAAGAGATTTTCGAGATACAATACGAGAAACTATTTTGACAACGGGGAAAAAAAACGAAGAGATACGATGTTTCGGTCGCTCGTATGTACGTGCGTGTGAGCTCTTTTTCAATGGCTTGTTTCGGACTGTTTGTGTACGAACACGCGCGTGTTGATCTTTTCAAAATTATTGAACGTTTGTTGTTTGTAATTCCGTTTGGGGAGTGGACTTTTTTAAATGCAATTGTTTTTGGCAAGGAGCGTTTGAATGTATACTGAAAGCTTTATTACATTCTGGAGAGAATTTCTGTTATTCGGTATATTTGTTAATATCCGAATACTTTTATTTTTCTGGATGAAATTTCGATTGTTTAAATTTTAACGTTTGATATTCTTGAATGGTAGGCTACCTAATTTTATTTATTTTCTCGTAAAATATTGCGAATGCGCTCTTTGATTCTATTTTTAAACGCGTAAAAGCTTTATTCTGTTGCGGTTTATTCTTTTGGCATTGAACATCTTTTGACACTTTGCAAACAGATTTAAGTCTTATTGAATATTGTAAAACTTCAGACGACAGACTTCAAAATTTTATAGACTGTTATTTTACTTTCAATATTTCACATGATTCATAAAAGTAAAATTTATGTAATTTATTAATAATTGATAGAAGCCTTTTAGGAGACTTGAAATTTATAGAAAGCTACTTAATTCTTGAATTCAAGAAGATTGTTTCCCTTTAATACACATTCTAATACTTATCACATCGTTATTCTGAACATTATTTCATATAGCATGGTTTTCTTCGATAAATCAAATTGGTAAACAATGATATCGTTAATAAATTTAATTAGGTATATCAAATGATAAATTCTCATTTAATTAATATCTTATATTATTGTTGTTCCGTTCTCCTCTCGATGCGTATTTTCACGCTTTTAAGATTATAATAATATATAGGATTTAAAATTTTAAATTCAAAACAATGCAATTAATTAATTCCAATTATTATATTTATAATAACACAGCTCAACCTGTTCACTCGAATAATCCTCGATTTGTAATCCTATAAAAATAAATAAAAAAAAAAACACAATCCTTCTCCTCCAACAACAGGCATTCCGAGTGAGAAAAGAAAAACTGCACTTGTCACCCGTCGCAAGAAATATCGCGCTCGAGAAAAAGCCCCATCTCCCCCGCGCGCGTGCGCGAGTAATCTGTTTTCAATAATAAGCCCCTCGAACAAGACAATAGATTTATCTCACAAAAGAACCGTTAACGTGGACGCGCGTATCGACAGAGCGCGCGCGAGCGAGAAAATGCCCCTTCCTCGCTCCCCTTCGAAAAAAAAAACATTGAATGGCACACGCGCGCGAATAGGCGGGCCTTTGCGCATTATTTCGATATTGTGTAAATATTCATGGATCAAAAAAAAAAAAAATGAAAAACGCTGGCGATTGAAAGCTCGTGGTGAAGCGTCAATGTATCAGACGTTTTTAGCGATGTAACAAAAATGAAGCTTATGGACAGTGCATCGCGATTACATTGGATATTGTTGTTGGATATGTGAATGAAATGTTGGACATTATCGATGTATTCTGGTAAAGGAGGATAAAGTTATCGTAAACTATGATTTCATTCATTAATTATCCAGTAGAGTCATAAAGGATATTCTACTTAAAGCTATATTGGTAATTTGAATTCTATTATCATCATTCACGTTAACGTCTCGATACTTAATTATATTATTTTCAGAACATTGAATTATGGTTGGCCTTTATGCTTTATTATTAGTTTACTTTTATTAAATTTTTAAAGCTATTGTTTCATTCATATTGATAAACACGCAAAAATTACATTTCACGTTGATCTAAAATGAAGTTCACCACATTATTTTAAAAATATAGAAATGTTATTTTCCTGTATATAAAGGCATGTTAGTTTGAAGTTGAATAATTAAAAGATGCAAATCAAAAAAACTGTTGTAGGTTTTACTTGGTATGATATTTCATATTTTTTAAATTTCTAACAAGTGTAAATTTGAATGGCAACAACGTTTTGTAACTCTAAAACAGAAATAGAAAACTTTTTTATTTTTTCGCTTCAAAATAGTTAAAATGAAAACATTTATATTACAATTCTCGAACAGATAAAGCCCATTAAAATTTAAATAATTACTTCGCAACAGCAATTTTTACTATGAAACTTTATAATTTTTCTAAAATTGTTAGTTTCTTCCGGAATATAACGAAGCTTTTTCAAAAAGACGTTTTGGAAGGTGAAAAATGTTGAAATTTTCGCATTCATGATATACTAAATTATGCTAAAAATGTAGTCGGTATGATGTATGCGTCATTTTTCTAATGTAAAATCGTTTGTATTTAGTTAGACTTTGCATTTCTCATAAAAATACTTAAACAAGTAGTTACATAAATTCTGTGTGTAATACAAAGGTAAAATGTGTTGGAGTGTTCCATTTATTTTATGTGAGTATTGCATAATTTACGTATACTTTTTATGAAGAACCTTTATTTTTCTTACTTTTAACAGAAATCAGAATGCGCAAACAATTACGGCTTACTTTAAATAAGAGTATAATGATTTTATTAAAATTACCGCTGATAAATATAATAAGAAAAACTAAAGAATATTATCACGATTTACATTTATTTTTTCGGATAAATTTAATATACTATCCACATTATACTTGCCACACAAATTTTTTAAGTCCGTCGAAGTGGTCGATATCAAATGCTCAGTTATCTTAATTATAACAGCGTTGGAGAAACCCTCTCCGTCATTCTATACTTTCTCCATCTCACTTATCAGGAATACCCACACTCGTTCAAATTCATATCAACTATACATATTTCTGAGGCCATCATTTACAATCATCCATAAATAAAATATCACACGACTTATACGTTGGCGTCAGCGATGGCGCGTAATGCCGCAAAACACATACACACACACATCCACACGTTGCAAACGGGCAACGTTTTCCCCATATATATATAGATTCTGAGCATCAATATCCAATGCATTGGCAATACGTTTCCCGACGACCATAGGGTCGATTTTTACGCGAGGCAGCCTCGTTCTCGCGGCAACGACGCGGCGAGGGAGCCTGTCGTCGCGGCGGCAGTGGTGGCAGGCGTTCGCTGCTCTCTCTCTCTCTCTCGCTCTCTCTCGCTTTCTCCTCCTCGGGTCAGGTCGGCCGATCGATGAGCGCGCGCGCGCGTCGAGCTAGAGCGAGATGGCGAGTCTCCACGCCCGTAGTAGAATCTACCACCAGCGAGAGAGAAAGAGAGAGAGAGAGAAGGCGTCGTCGGCACCGGATGGGATATATTTGGCTTATTTGTCTCTCCTGGCTGCGGGCCGATGTTAAAAACAGAGAAGAGAAAGAGAGAGAGAGAGGTAGAGATAGAGAGAACGGGAGGTACATGGCGTATACGAAGAGTATGGAGAAAGAGAGGAAAAGGATGGTAAGAGAGAGAGAAAGAGAGGAGCGAATGTCGTGACAGCGGAAGCCCCTTACCGCACTGCGTCGCTATTCTCTCTCTCTCTCTTGCACGCGCGAAGCCACATTAGGTCGCCGCCTCATTGCCTCGGTCCGGCGTTCGTTGAACCTCTCTACGCGCGGTTGCTACTACTACATATATACCCCCGCGACCATATATATACGTGCATGCATTAAGCTCCACAGTATAGCGCGAGCTTTTCGATTCTTCGAACCATTACCCATCAAAGAGCTTTCGACAATAATACCACTGTGCGCAGAACAACTCGACGTGGCTGCTGCTGCTTTTTCAGTAAATACTATATGTATATACGTGTATAACGCGTGGGACTTTGGCGATGTCGCTCGGTACTGCTTTCAAATGTCAGGGACGACGAGACGGGCAAAGGTTGAGGTCAAGCGCTCGCGCGTGTATATAACATTATACGGGAGGAATGCTGATTTTCACGCGACGCTTCTCTCTCTCTCTCTCTCTCTCTCTCTCTTTCTCTCTCTTTGGTGTGAAGTTTGCTGGTTTTTACTCTTGGAAGGGTATGCGGAACACGCAGAGTATATAGCAGCAGCGGCAGCAGCAGCGGGTTATAGTATATTTGAGAGAGAGAGAGAGAGTTGTGGTGGTTAACGCGAACGCGCAATTTGCGCAGGGATTACAGAGTTAAGCGTTCGCGAAGTAGCGACTGCAGCCGGTATGGCGATGCAGTAGTTAGGCTAAATGATCCGATAGGCGCGAGATATCGTGGGTAGGGTTATTAGTACTTCGTTGGGATTTTTGGCGAGCGTCGCGGTGGTATCGTGATCGTGTGTTGCGGTGATTTTGGGAAACGTTAGGATGTTAGGGATATTATGTAATAGTGTAGTACGTATATTGGGGGTATATTGTGTTGAAACTCTATACTAAAAGCTTGTTGGTTAACAATGTATAGTATAGAACAGGATGGTTTTATAAACGAACAAAAAGATGAAAGAGATGAGACGGTAACAACCTGAATGTGATAGTACATAACAGTGTAAAATTACTTCTGTGTATAAATAAAATGTGAACAATACCTCGCTTTTCCTGTCTAACGAATCTCCAATACTTTTGGACGCAATTCGCGCTGAATTTCTCTCAAAAAAGCTCTAACGTTAAACAGCCAACAGCTGAATCAATATTAACAATGGTTGCGGTATATATTCAATTGGTTTTTTCTCCAATACTCCAACTTTTTGCTTGTCCTCGAGACCCACTGCGTAACCTTTTTATTTTGATTTAAAAAGCGTTTTCGAAATGCCCACGGCATTCGAATTATATTGACTTCCAGAGCATCGGGTACAGAGTTCCAATTAAACCTTTGACAGTTGTCGGATATTATACCTATACGTATATCGCCCCTGTGCGCTTTAACATAAATCGGCTACACGCTTTATCAGAGACATTGATTTCCAGCCGGATATTAATTATTGTAAATAGAAATTTAACGGCTGCCACGCGTTTCTACACGCGCGAGGGGATGCTGCACGTTGTTTCCGCGTGACGAAAGAGAGACGCAAGCGAAAAACACTTTGTATTCTTGATAAAATAAAGTACCGGTCGTATTACGTCGTCGACGTAGTAATGAGCCAATTACCGGCCGTTAAAATGCGCGCGAACAGCTTTCACGTGTAATTATTATTTGTCATCAATTAGCAAATTATAAAATTGGCCTTCTTGCGAGCTTTAAAAAACCTTATTGCGTCGTCTTATAAAACACACGGTGGAGCGAAAGGCTCCTGTAAAAGTCAATTTCAAAGTAAGAAATACAGTAGCTCTAAAGGAACGGGAACACGAAACGCGAGCGTCTTTCTTGTTTACCGTCAACGTCAAAAGATGATATAAAAGAAGAGAACGAGCGAGCGCCACCGGCTTAGAGCTTAGAAACTCGCGCGGGGAGGGATAGCAAAAGAGTAAGGTGGAAAGAGAGAGAAAGAGAGAGGGGAAAAGGCTAAAAGCTCGCCTGCACAAGCGAGTGAGCGGGAGATTCTGCAAATACCAATGATTCCGGGCGCGCGCGTGCGAGCAAGATGGAGAGAGAGAGAGAGAGAGAGACGCGGGAAGACAGATATAGCCTCATGATGTGGAGATACTAACTGTGAGATTCCTTCGGGAAAGCGTCGTCGTCGTCGTCGTCGTCGTCGTCGTCGTCGTCGTCGTCGTCGTCGTGGTGGTACCTACGACGCCGCGAACGTTTTCAGGACGGCGCGTATATATATAGATATATGTATCTATACGTGCGTCAGTTATATAGCGCGAGGAAGAAAAGCATTTCGTCGTCTTTATGCTCACGCGTATAAGCAGGGTAAAAAACAAAAGACGCGCGTTGTCTCTCTCTCCCTCTCTTTCTTTTTTTTATGGGCCATTGCACGCGGACGACTACAAATTGGATTTCCATGGCAAATTGACGTTCGCTCGTCGGGATGGTGCCGTGTTTCGTGGCGCACGAGGCTGACCCAGTGAACTTTTGTTGTGTAAAGCTTATCAGCCAAAGCATTGTGCGCCGGCGCTGCTCGTTCTCTGCTGGAGATCCTTTCGGCTGTAGAGTAGCTGTATTGTGATGCTGGATTTCGTGCGAGCGTGGGCGTGTAGTAGTATGAAGGAGGGAAAAAAAAGTTCATTTAATTACTGGCGGGGAGGAGAGAAGAGACTTTTCCGAGTATTATGTGCGTTGGAGGTGGAGAGAGATTCGGGACGTTGGCGCTATTCAATTATTTTACATTGAGAATTATTAGTGTACAGCTGAAATGCTTGGATTAAGAAGTTTGAAAAACTGGCATTTAAATTAACGTGATTTCAGTTCGAAGAGAGTTTTAGTATAGTGCGGTGATGGCATTAATTTTCTGTTTCAATGAGCGTAATAATGAGCTATTAATTATATCTATATAGTTCAGGAGTAACGTTCAGAGCCTTAATTGGTCATTGTATTTAATTTTCTTGAATTTATATGGGCGATTTTCTGCACAAACAAATCATCCGCGTCGCTGAATTTTCACAATTTTTCAATATTTACTTGTAACAAACCGGTGTAGAGCTTTTGAATTTCTCCTCTTCCAAGGCTATTGTATTTGCACAGCTGCTCCGTCGCTGCATATGCTATATATATTTTTTCCCTTCAAAAATTGAATTGCGCAGACAATTCTATTATCGCGAAAAAATTTTCAAAAGGACAGAGTTTCAATTTTTCATGCTCGTTTTGCAGATTGAAATTTAATATGTAATTTTCCTGCTCTCTCTCTCTCTCTCTCTCTCTTCGTGGCCTTATACGCGACGGATTTCCATCCCCCGCGGTATTTCGCAATCAGGCCGAGTAATAAGAACATGGAAAATTCGTGTTTGTTCAGCGTGGGATTGAATCCGGCTGGGCTTAATCGATTCACCTGTGTAATCCACTCTCTCCGATTCCCTTTTCTTTGAGATAGATTTTTCTCAATTAACATTTTTCTGCAAAATTACTTCCACGTTCTACCTCAATGTCACTTATTAACTATCGTATTTTTCACAGTTGCTCGTCTCAATTCGAAAGATACGCAATATTCTTCGCTCCTCTCTCTTGCAACTTTTCCCCCGGCAGTCGACAGACAAAACTCGGAGAAAAAATGCATTACACGTCGTCGCGGAGAAAAGCAATCTGACAAATTCTTGGCAGTAGAGCGCTTTTTCTGCTATCTTCTTCCGACACTTGCGCGCGCTCGCACGCCCCATCCTTCACCTCTTCTGGCCCTCTTCACCATTTCTCTCTTTCTCTCTCTCTCTTTACCCTCTTTTTTCAAGGCGAGCGGGGCGCTCGCGGATATGAGATACGCGATCCGGCGCGGGGAAATTGACTTTTGCGCACGGCACGGAACTTTTCGGTCCTCCATTTTCGCCGCGGCGGTAGCGCGGGGCGATGGCGCAGCAGCAGTTTCGGGTTTGTCTTCGGGTGTGCGCGCCGCGCACTCGCGTGCCCCGCGATCGATAACGCGTTGCCCTCAGCGCCCACGGCAGCGGCGGCAGTAGTGGTAGAGCGCTACATATATATAGCTATCGGATTTTCGTCGCGTCGCTTATTTTCCTCCCTCTCTCTCTCTCTTACTTCTTGGGGCTGATAAAACACAGAGAAAGAGAGGTAGGCGACGCGCGATACATCGGGAAAAATGCCATTTTTCGTTTCTCGCTCGCGCGCGCGCGCATACATCTACGCGTACGTGTGCGCGGAAGCGGAAATAAGGAAGAAAAGTGAAAAGTCGATTCCGATCGTCTCTCGCGAGGTAGCTCAAGCGCGAGGGGAGCGCGTGCGCGCAGCACTCATTTTCAGGGAAAAATATGTTTGTCTACCGCGCGGAGAGAATATTTATTTGAATATCGATCGAGGTGAGCCGTCGGCGGTGGTAGTGGTGGTGGTGGTGGCTCTTGAAAGCTCGTTTATTAGAGAGCGGCCGACTCCAGTCTGTGGGATATATAGCGTATACTCAGAAACCATACATCAGCGGTACGGCGCGTTGCTGTGTGCGTGATGCCTTATTTCCAATCTTTTTTTCCTTTTTTTTCTCTTCGCCGTTCGCGTTTTCCGAGAAGTCCAGGAAAAGTGCATTTCCATTACTTACGTGGATAAAAAATACGGCCAAGTTGTGAGCTATTGTTATGGGTTTACCTTTGTCCGTGTAGAATAGTATGTATAAAGAGGAGAAGGATTTGTTATCCATTTTCAGAATGCAAGAAAATCTATGTTCAAATCGGTTGTTGCGAATGAACTATATATCTGTCGAATGATTTCTTCCCAACTTTTCTCATTTATATATTTTATATACACACACACACACATTCACACACACACACACATACATGCGCGCGATATTGTAATGTCAATTACATTATTAACTTTAACGAATGAGTACTTAAACTTTTTCCGCGTCTTTACCTCGCAATTGTAGGGCACAGATTTTTACGAAATTTGCTACGAACGAGTAGCTCTTTATCGGATTTCACGCTGCGTCCAATCGCTTTAACCTTCCATCATCATCGTCTCTCGCTCTCTCTTTCTCTTTTCCTCTCTCGCACAATCATTTTTCCTCTATCGTATTAACTGCCCTTCCTTTACCCTTCCCCGCCTATGGTCTAAGCGCGTTTGCATGAAAAACGCGCGGCCAGATGGAAAAAATCCAAAGCGCTCTGGCGTGCGCGCACGAAGAAAAAAAGACGAGAAAAGAAAAAGCGAGCGAAAGAGCGAGAGAGAGACAGAGAGAGAGAGAGAGAGAGAGAGGAGGAAAAAAATCCAAGCTTAACTGCATCGCGCGTCCGCTATTGTGTTTGTACGTCCGGACGAAGCGGCCAACATTGTATATATAGAATATATATACACGTATATGAAGCGTTAGGGGCCAACAACACACAGTACGTGTATATATATATATATATGTATACATATAGCAATGCAACGACGAATTTCAAAGGGTCCGCGTGCGCGCGTACGTCGGCCTTGCCCCCACCTTCTTTTCTGTTTTGACGTTCGTCCGTGACATGCTGCTGCACAGGTTTGGTTCGCTGTCGAAAGTAGGTCAGAGTTCACGCTCCCTCTCTCGAGTAGCGCTACTCGCGCGCCCACGTACGTATATACACTCCCCTTTTCTCTCTCTTGCTCTCTCTCTCTCTCTCTCTCTCTCTCTCTCGTCGCACCAACGAGATGCGACCAGCTGCAGGTGTGACTTTAATTAAGGAGCATCTCTCTCTACCCTTTATCTTTATCGCTTAAGCGGCCGCGTGCGCGCACTCGGATTCATCGCGATAAGGCTTGCCAGAGCACTCGAGGAGTGCTTTTCGGCTACTTCGCCGGAGGTACTTGTACGCCTATCGCGTACCCTCGCGCTTGAGAGAAGCTGTACCGTGAGGAGGGGGAGTGAGATAGCCTAAAAGTTCTCGCGCGCGCGCGCACGCGGCTGCGGGAGACCGCGAGAGTGCGCCCGCGCTCGCTTATTGACGATTTAATTACTCTACTCTCGCGCGTATGTGTGTGGCTGGGTGTGTGTAACTCCTGCTACTATACCTCGGTAACTCGGTTCGCGCAGCACAGCGGGATAGAGAGGTAGAGATCATAACGAACTTTGTGGGATTACGAGCGCGGCGAGTGCTCCTGCTACCTCATCATGGTAGATGTTATTTTTTTTTGTTTTTTTTTTTTTTTTTGAGAAAATATATATACTTATATATAAGGTAAAAGCTGGTGTGGCGCTGGTGCTATGTATTTGCGAAGTGAAATTTAATTTCTTATCGCGATGACGAGAAAGTTGTTTCAAAGGGATTTCGCGCGAGGGATAATGAATTGCCGCAGGACGCTGATCGCCCTTCCGAGATAACACGACAACGTGTTTTCTTATTAATATTTAGAGTGGCTTTTAATTGATTTTTTAAGTTCGGGGACTAACAAGTTTTAATGTAATGTTTGATGAGTTTATAATAGTTTGCGAGATAGATTAATATGTCAATAAATTAAACGATAAATTTTATAACACCAGTAATGGTACAGTTATGCGTTGTGCCAGAGGGTAATATTGCTTTTAGCAGTAGAGCTTAGAGTAGCGCTGCCTGGTATTAGTTATTTTTTTATTCCTTTTCTTATAGCATTTCTGGGAAATTTTCAAGAAAATAAGAAGCTTAACAAACGTCATAGCGAACAGTCAGGAGCATATACACACGAGACAGCGCGTCTAATAAATTTTTCACATATAATGGGAAACAAAGGCGTACGCTGAAAGGTACAACGAGCGTAGTAGAATGGAAACAGGTATCACGGTAGTTTATAACTTGTGCGAACCGACGCGACTACTTCTATTATAGTTATTATTAGAGGCTCTGGGATCCACAGAAAATGATGGGCATATACACAGAAGCATGAGTTTCTTGTCGATTTTCCATATTTCATGATATATATGGCTTACCGGAATAACCGAATAAGTCCACTTCTTTTGAAAATCGAGATAACCCCGGATTTTATATCTTCAAATAGGCCTTTTTCATTCACCACTTTCAGTAGTAGCAAAAATATTGCCGTAAAGCTAATTAAGTTTAATAAGTATAATTCACCCGAAACGTATCCAGATAAGTCCATTTTCCAATTTTCTGCCCGGAATAACCGGATAAGTACATCAGTTTTTTTCGTTTATCGTAGTTATCATTTATTTTATCTATTCAAATTTAATGTCAATATGATGGCTAATTATTTATTTATCTGTTTATATAAAAAATTCCTATATACTTGCAAATTATAACCATTTTAAAATTTTACAGTATTAGTACAATAAAAATGCAATACAAATGGTCGTAAATTTAATAGAAATGTCAGAAAAATAGAAATTTCTTGAATAAGTTAGAAGAATTC
>JAYJLV010079410.1:0-14493 GCA_036873485.1 Torymus texanus
GAGAGAGAGAGAGAGAGAGAGAGAGGGAGAGAGAGAGAGAGAGAGAGAGCGAGAGAGAGAGAGAGAGAGAGAGAGAGGGAGAGAGAGAGAGCGAGAGCGAGAGAGAGAGGGAGAGAGAGAGAGCGAGAGAGAGCGAGAGAGAGAGAGAGAGAGAGAGATTGTTACGTCTTAATTGTTTCGCTCGCTTGTGTTCTCTATGTTTGGTCGGGACTGTGTTTGATCGATGAAACGTTCGGTGCAGCCCGTGTATATACATTTTTTCGAGTATATATGTATATGATGTATACACAAACACGCGCCCGTACAGCGTTGATTGTTTTCCGCAGACGATCAATGAATATTTGGCACACTTAGGAAAGGGGAGTAGGAGGGGGAGGAGGAGAAGGCGAGGAAGAAGAAGTTGGTCGAGGCCGATCTCGTTGCGAATCGTGACAAATGCCAATTTCGAACTTGGTGATATACTCGCCTTGGGATGGAATTGAGTTATCTATATATCGATGAAAAACGATTTCTTCGCTCGATGGCTATAATGGAATGGGATTATGTTTTATGTAGCTAGAGTATAGATTACTCGTTTCATTAGGAATGAGAAGGGAATAAACGACCTTTTTGTGTGACACACGGTTTTTCGATTTTACTCTACTACCATTACTTAGATTAAAAAATAGAGCAGGTAAAAAGAAGTCGTTTCTCCCGAATTTTTTGATATTTTTTGTATTTTTTAAGCAGTTCTTTATCATTTCCAGCCAACGACTTTTCACGAGGGATTTTCTATCGTAAAAAAGCCACTCTCGCTCCCACTACAAAAACAATTTAACCAGCACTCCTTTGCCACCGCGATGCAACCCACTCGAGTAGGAAAAAAAAGAAAAAAAATCAATCGCTCCGTGATACAGCAGAGCTCGCAATCGATTTCTCGGACTAAATTTCGCTAGTCTCCTTCCTTCAAGATGCTCTCATTCTCCTTCTCTACCGTACCGCGTGTATTCGTGGGCAAGAAAAACGGCTCGACGGAGTATAATTTTATATAAAACAACGCGGCAGTGTAGAGAGGTATACATCTCTAAGTCGCCGGCTTTGTCTCCCGACAAAGCGTTCCCTCTCTCTCTCTCTCTCTCTCTCTCTCTCTCTCTTGCTGCCTCTCGTCGTCGTTGGGATGATTAAACGCCTCGTCGACCTCGAAAGGGAGTCTATTTATAAGGGGATCGGCCCCCGCTCTCTCTTTCTCTCTCACGCGCGTCCGCGAATTTATTGAAAATCTTTTTGCAAGAATTAATTGCTTCCGCGTTTGATCGCTCCGGGAATTCGTCATTTTCCGCCAACTTGATTGATCCTGAAATAAGCGCGTGGGGTGGTTTTCAATTCAGCATGCTAATGACTTTTTTTCAGGGGGGGCATATATCGATTGGTTTTGAAAATCAAATCATGATTATACGTTTTAAATTATAGGCTGATGGTGCGATAATAGCATTTTCCACTGAGTTTCTATATTCATTTTGTATAATAATTCACTCTGCAGAATTGTTAATGAATTGAAATTGAAATTTTTGCGTATTGTTTTCCTCTAACTTGGTGTATATCGTGAATACTAATTAACAAAGAACTAGTCATAGGGTTGTTTTCATGTGAAAATTCAATACTGTACAGAAGTTTTTTCTGTGTCTTGTTTACTATTCATCCTAATAATTTACGTTTAATTAACTTGTTTCATTACAAAGTTCATTGATATTATAATAAAAAATGATAAACGTATACTTTATAACACACACACATGAGTAATCATCACAATTTAGTTACGTTTACTTACATTCGATCAGAACCCTGTCGATAATAACTTCAGCTTCCATTCTAGTTCACATAAAATCCATAAACCTATATTGACCCTTCTCGCGTATACGCGTCGTTCCATCATACTCTTCACACCAACGCAATGTTTCCAAACATACCATTACCCTCAGGTAAAAAAGAAAGAAAACAACGACTAACGCCCACGTAAGAAGAATCGGCGTTATTGCTACACGCGCAAGAGCGATTTCCTCGCGCACCATTAGCCGCATCGCACTTAGGCGCGACAATTACGCGCAGGAGAAATTCAAATGCCGTCGCGGCGGCAGCCCACTGTGGCCCATTACTTCGAGAGCGTTTTTCGATAACAGTCAGCAGCCACAGTGCATAAAGGAAATAGTTTCCGAGAGGCCAAAGAGAGAAAGAGAATCACGGCCAGTCGTATTTTGACGCGAGTGCGAGCCAGAGTCCAACCCAATTTGGCAAATCGAGTTTTATAAAGGCGGATCGACGGTGCCGTCGTATATGTAGTATGTGTATGTGTGTGCGCTCAAAAATGGACCTCGAACTAGGCCACGAGAGCGCACACACCTCTTTCTCTCTCATTCACTCACTCACTCACTCTTCCGGAACGTTATCGATAACCCCGTACGTGGACGCGCAACAGTGTGTGTGTGTGTGTCTGTGAGATACGAGACGGTGTGTTTCTGGGACTCGTGATTCTTATACTGGCGCCGGGGCTTTTATTGCGCGAGCGAGGATCCGAGTGATTTTTATTGCGACGAAGAATTCGACGAGTTTTAGCCCTTCCGGGGGCCCCCGGGATAAGGGAGAGATTTTTTCGAAGCTCTACGTGAGTTGATAAAGAATATCGATGGAATTTTTCGTCGAAATATGGGATGCTGGTTTTTGCAAGCTGATGAAATATGCGATATATGGATGCTGTATAATGGAGGACGCGTGGAATATAGAGGAAAAATTTAATAAGTTTTTTTTTGACGTGTACGCGGATCACTACATTATTAGTCATGGATATAATAATTAATTTTTAATCTTTATTAAATAAACCATTCGAGATAAAGTAACAATGATCTCTTTTTCCAATATCCAAGGTAGATAATGTAACACCGAAAGATCAGTAACTGGTTGAACGACCGAGAAAAGCCCCCGAAAGCGTATATCCCTTTACATTTTAACAATGCCGCGACCTTCTCTCACTGCAAAAAAATACACACAGGCGTTTCAAACTTGCCCGACGAGGACAAAAAGAAATTCCGATAAAGCGCGACCGGGGCACGTTTCGCGCTTAAAAAACTTTTCGCGCGAGCCAACTCCAAATGAATTTTCCCGCTACTCAGCAGAGAGAACGGTACAAAAAGAAAGAGGAGAAATTCTGCACAAAAAGTAAAAATGGTCCCTTCGTTGTCAATTCCTTGCTGCATCATAAACGCACGTGTAATGTTCATATATGCGTAACGTCGGCTACGAAAACCATTTGCTACGTAATTAAAACACACATACCTACACGTACGACAAGCAAACAGCCACACGATCAAAACCGTTTGCCGCAAATTGACGCGTAGACGGCCGAGCGCCGCTGAGCTCTCTGACCTTGCGATAGACTGAGCGCCGCCACACTGCTCATTCGATCATCCGCCGCCAAGTGGAGTGTGTGATCGATACCTATGTACGTATTATGTGTGCATTAGATTTGTGTAATTCGAATGGATGGGCTTATTTGTCAGGTGTAAAAGCTATTCGGAAAAAAAAAAATTTCATTGATCTGGGTTGTATACGACGGGATATGTATACGCGGATGGTAAAAATTTACGAATGCTGTAAAAACTTTTTTTTTAGCTTTGTCGTTGTTTTAGCGTGGCGTGTACAGCAGCTGTAAAATTATTGTTATCAAATCCGGTGTGCTGTAAAACGTCCGTGTTGTTTCGAAAATATCACAAGGCGAGAAACTTTTGTCCTTTCCTTTATGAAATTTATTCAAAATAGTATTAAACGAAGAGATTATCATCTTTATAACGTTGGAAATACGTGCTTAGGATTAAACAATGCTATATAAACTAGGGGTAAAATGAATAATGTAAAAAGCGTTTATTAAAACATAATCCGGATGAAAAATAACTTCGTAAAATGAAAATTTATTCGGCCGTATAAGCTAGAATCGTAAAAATGTTAACTTTTCCGACAGAAATGCAGTTCAGTAGCACGAAAGGGAGAGAGTGAAAGAGGGAGAGCAACTTAAATGCAGTCTGGCAACCTTCGTTCCGACATCTGCATATCAAATCTGTATTTAGCAGGTTAAGGGCGGCACGCGACTTTTCATACACTTCGTACTCCCATTTTGAGATGCATTCGCCTCATTTGTTTTTCATTGATCGAGGGCCGGCTGTAGAGAAATGCTGACCTAAATTGTTGTTAAGCTTCAAGGAGATGCGAAAAGATTACCAGTGGACTCTTAATAATTCCAAAGATTTTCAATCTCGAGAGAATTGTAGAATAATTTTGTTTGAACGGTATATCCTTCGACTTTTTAAAATAAACATTACATTGTGCATTACATTTATTGACATGATTAGCCAAAATCAGTAATAATGTCTTTTTCGTGCCCTTCCCAAACCGCTTAAAATTTTGTATACAAAGGTAAAATCAAACATTCTACCTTTTCTACAATTCTCAATGGTTCCTTGCAATGTTCACTCCGACTATAGAAACCTCCAAAACCCTCCCCACACCACCACTACCACGCTTTCGAACTTCACCGCCCCACGGCATTTCCAATCCACCCATTTCCAACAGAGCTTCGACCATTTTCTCCAGAATAAAAAGACATTTCACCGTCTCCTTTCACCCCACGATGTTTCTCCCCCTCCATCCTATGCAAATACGCACAAGGGAAACCGCAAAGGTGTGCGTGTCCCACCAGCTGGCGCGAACGCGGGAGATTTCATTTGAAATGCAAAGTTTTTCCGCGATTTTGGCGGAGCAGGGTGCACGTGGAGGCACTGGTACAATAGAGTTAACGAGGTTTGCCCGAAGTTACGAGGAATTTGCGGGATTATAAGAAAAAATGGGTGAGGTTCTTTCTTTTTTAAGGTTTTTTTTTCCATTTCTACGGGATTCCCCCTATTCATTTGCAATATGATATGCACATATGTGATATTCATTATCGAAAACGATTTCCAGGAAGGGGGAGATAAAAATGATACGTATTTAATCAAACCCAGCATACAATTCACACAAACATCGGGAATGAAAATTCAACAGCTGCATTATTAAAGATACCTCGGATAGCTTTCGTAGTACACGCAACGAAACATATCAGCTGCGGTTTAATTATCATCGATCACCTAATAACTCATATCGGTGCACTTTAAACTAGGTCATCGATACATCCCCCCTTTTCAACCCCCCTCAACATTGCACGCCAATCATTCCCACAGCTGATTGGCATAATCCTCGACCTTTCTTCTCTTTCCTCTCCCCAAAAAGTTCTCTCTCTCTCTCTCTCTCTCTCTCTCTCTCTCTCTCTCTCTCTCTCTCTTTCTCTCTCTAAGCAATATCCAGGGCGCACGAGCTAGAAAGAAAGTTTCGCCCGCGGCGAGGCGAACTTTCCACATCGGGGCCGCGTGGATTAGTCCAGTCTGAATAGACTCAAACAGTAAAGGGGGGTATTTTATTATTGCAAATTCTTCGGGAAGGTTTCGAGCATGATGGAAAAAATAGTTGCGAACAATTACGAGTGGAAGAAAGTTGTTTACATAATTAAAGAATACTTGAAATACTGCTTTTTTGCGTATAATATTTATATGCTTGGTACTCTGGTGAGACACGTACAAATATCGAGGAAAAAATTGTACGAGAAGTAATTGACGATATTGATGAAGATATATGCTTCTAAATAAGGTAAAATACATCAAAGAACTGGACAAAACGAAAAATCAGATCCGTAGTTAGACAATAAATTTTTTTTAACTGATCGGTAATTCTATTTTTTCTGAAACACTCAATAATGTAATATGAATTAATTGTAAACTATTAAACTTATTATTTAACTTTCTGTTAAAAAATGAATCTGCCTGGACTTGATTGCACTTTCATCTTTTCATCTCTCCGCACGCGCGCACACGTTTTCTGCACGGAGCGAAATTAATTCTCCGCAACTGCGCGGTTTACCCTGGAACTTTTTTTTTTTTTTTCAAGAGCTACAAGCGCGTGGAGAATATCTTCGAAGGTGAGGGTTTATCTTTATCGAGTCGGATATGGAAAGGTTTGTTGTTTGTATAATAGTTTAAAGGATAGAGACGTCGTTTTTTTAGAATGTTGTGCAAAAATCATAAGAAATTTACCATTTAGTTATAAACGTATATTATTGTCACTTTATGGTTTTCTCATATTTTTTTTTATTTTAAAGCTGCTATCAATTATCTACGTCGGTCTCTTTTTCCGATCATTCTCGTAATAAAATGCAATTAAAATGGTTGAGGAAAATAGTAAAAAAGTGACTTAAAATAAAGAAACTACGTCACAGATATCTCGCTGGCACTGCAATGGTTCCGTTTGTTATTTCTCATGAACCAATTTATTTCCACTTTATTCAGAATACGCTAGAAAAATGTGTAGATGACAAATCCACAAAATTTTAAAATGAATGAAATTTAATAGAAATTGGAAAATGTTTGCTGTCAATATATTAAGCACAAAATAAATAAAACCGTCAAAAAGTAAACGTAGAAATTAAAAAAAATCTTTATTCCTCGCAGCAAGAATCTGTCGTACTCGACCATTTCTCCGTCTATTGTTTAAACCCTTTTTCCCTCCTCTCCTCCACCGACGAACCCATCATTTCTAATGCAAACCTCGAGGCGAGCCATCATCGCGCGCGAGTCGCTGCTCCTCCTCGTCACAAAAGAACGGCTTTTTTTCTTCTTCTTATTCTCCATCTCTGCGAAAACAACCACAGCGCACTAGAATCCTGAAAACCAGTCCGAACAACCACACTGCACTCACGCCCGAACGCGCTTCCTTCCGCACCGTTTCATTCACATTTCTCTCTTTCTCTGCTACTACTCGCTTCGTGGGGCTCACATTTTTTTTCCACGTGCTACTGCGGATCTCGCAAGGGTATATACACACACACACACACACACACACACACACACACACACACACACACACACACACACATACACGCGGCACTGCTTACACGCACTTTACGTAACCGCGCGCGTCGCGGCCACAGAGAGTTGCACGTTTGCGCAAGCAACTGTTCTAGGGCCGAGTATTATTCCGCGTGGCGGCTTCTCGCGATTTTACTGCGTATATAGGTATAATAACGATAACGGATTCCTCCGCGCGTGTGGGCCGGATGGAATGAAAAATAAACAACGGACAGAGAGGCAGATTGTTGCTATCGGAGAGAATCGCGACAAGAATGTATGTATGTGTGCGTATCGTATATAGTATTATTACGAAAGCGTCGACGTTGCGTAACGATGATATGCGCAGGTTTTTTCTCTCTCTCTCTCTTCTTTTTTTTCATAGCAGAGGCGAGATTGAAATAGTCGCTTATGCTTTCGATACGTATAGTCGCGTCGGTGATGCGCGAAGCACTGTTAGTAAATATAGAGAGGAGATGCGTGAGATAGAAGAAGCTCTTATGTAAAAAGTTGCGCGTCTCGTATGTATGTATGTACGTATATGGGAGCAGCGCACACGCGAAGTTCCCGAGCGATGACGATGAGCGGAGATTGCGATGTCTTTGTATATATAAAACGAGGTGCACAGTCGAAGCAAAGTAATAATGTCGAGTTAAATAATAAATATATAATTATTATTAGTTAAACGTACGGTATCGACTGCTAAAGTAACTAATTATGATAATCAGTGTGGTAATTAGAATAAGATATTATTACTCAGCGTAATTGGCGACAGTCTGCGTAACTACAAAACGGCCGACATGCTTACCATTTTTTAATTAGTTTTCCGTTACACTCGCGCGCACGCTGACGAGCTCCGTTTAATTAAACTTCATTAGCATTTGAAGTACAATCGCCGGGTGTAGAATTATGCAAACAACAACAACAACACCAACAGCGAAGCACAAAATGACAATCCGATCGTCCTGTGTAATAAGAAGAGCACTGCAGCAACAGCAACGCCTTCTAATTTTAAACTCTATCGAGTTTTTGTTTACCTCATTCTTCGTTCCAGGATCTTTCTCTCTGTCTCGCTCTTTCTCACTCTCCTCTAATCTAAATCTCAAAACATCTCCCGAGGCTCTGCGCGCTTGAATAATGCAACCTTCGACCCGTCGCAGCCAGCGAATCGATCTCTTTCGCACTTGACGCGCTCGTGGAAACTACAAAAAAAATGCCTCTCTGTGTGCGTGTATGTGTGTACAGCATCGCGCGAATTTTTTTCCCCCAACAGCCTCCAGACGCCTTATTATACTTTCTAAGCCGAAAGGCTCTTGTCCCTCTTTTTCTCTCATCTTTCCCTCAATACGCGTCTTTTTTCCCTCCCTCCTGCTCCTCCCCCTTTTGCCATTCATTATTTCACTCTTTCTTTCGCACTCGCTCGCTTTTGGCTTTGTACACGCGCACACGCGAATAACGAGAGTGTGCAGACATTCTGCCTTTTTTCTTTCTGTCCTTTTTCCCCTCTCCCTTTCTCTCAGTTTCTTTATTAAAAATGTGTGTCGCTAATCTTGTAATTTTTTAGTCCTGGAGTAGTACCGTTGTTGCACCATTGTTGGACCCTTTCAGCGAGAAATTAAATATAGCCCTGATGTGGAGTGTACTTCCCCTCCCTTTCTCTCTCTCTCTCTCTCTCTCTCTCTAAGTGCACTCTGACTTTTCGCGGTCTAAATAAAAAAAATTCAACACAGCTTCCAGACATTGTAATCGAAGAAATTCACATTGTCCCACACAGTTATAGTTTAAATGAAACATCGACTCATCCAAGCGACACGTGTATAAACCGTACCACACGCCAGCAGCATTATATTCCGATATTTCTACATGATTAAAAGTGGAACACTGCAGACAGATATAACGAAGCTCCAAGCGACGCGGTTTTAATAACTCATCGATGCAATCCTGTAATTGCGCCCACCCACCGCTCAAGTCAGTCGCGCCTTCGGCGATGACTGCTCCTCCGTCCAATTAATTAATCAGTCTCGACGCTGTTGCTGCTGCTGTTACTGTTACGTACACCACTGATCCTCGTCTATACTTTACACACGCGCGATCCCGTGAATATAACCGAACGCTGACGATGTCAGTCATGCCGGTATAGGCTTATGTATAAACTATATTCCGACGAACACGCAGTGCGAGCTCATCCAATGATGCCTGATCTCTGAATCACCGATTCTGAATCATCCCTTGGTATGTAACGTTGACGTTTAGATATTTTACATGCTAAACTCACGGTATTACATTGCTCTCCGTATCGTATCGTTGAACTTATTGTTTTTTATGGATCCACCTTATTTACATATCTCGGAGATGTTGGCTAGACTAGACTTAAAGGCCAGTGGAAAAAGATCAATAGTAGACTATATATCGTCTTGCCCGCATTTGAAAGTAAAAAATCAGAGCGTCTTAAAATTCAACTACCATCAGGATAATTCCCAGATCAAACAATCCTCGGGTTCGTTCTAACGAACCGGTTGCATAAGAATCATAATCCGCACCTATATCTACCCGACTGTTTGCATCATCGGAAAAACACGCTAACCTCAACCGGTTATCGAAGCATACCATCACCGCGCGTGGAAAAGAATGAATTCGTTTGGAAAATGGCACGTTACCATCAACCTTTCCCGTTCTTTTCTCTCTCAGTGGAACCGGGTCGTCGATCCATTCATCCATCACGGTGTGTTCGCGTATATATCAATCAGTCGAGCTCGAGTTCGATCTGCATTTCTTTCACCCTTATACCAAGCGCATGTGTGTATATGTGGTTGCTCCCTTCTTTTTTCAATTCCGTCCCTTCCCCTTCTTGCCTTGCCTCGCAAAATTCTCGCTGCAGCTGGCACGGTTCCAGGCGCACTGCGACAGATGGCTCTGCCGTCGTCGTCGACCTTTGTATGTGTGCGTATACGTAGGGCTAGTAGTAGTCTTTTCTTGTCTCTCTCTCTCTCTCTCTAGCGTTCTGGTTTTAAAGGCGCCTTTACGAGCTCTTTTCCGGAACGATCTGGGAGTTACGTCGCCGGGGGTAAATTTATCAGACTCGGGGAGCCGATAGCCTCTACCACGCAGGAGAAACTTGTTTGTCTCGCCTGCGTACGCGCGCGCGGGGGTAGGAGCTATTCTCGACGGCTTTTTTCGCGCTAGGCGCCAGGTTTATGGGTTTTATGGGGGACGTTAAAAGTTGCGAATGAGATTATGAAGCGTTTACGATGGTGACTAGAGGGAGGTATGGTAAAATTTTTTAATTTTCACACAAAGTTTTTGGACGAGTTTATATAACTAAATTCAAAATATTAATTTGTAGTCATGAGTTCCTTTCTTTATATGAACATCGTGTAAAAACTTCTCCGACCGATTGTACAAAAAAAATTATATATATTGTTTAAGAACTTATTTCAAATTTCAAAGTATTAGATAGTTTTTGTTGTAGAAGTTACGTATTCAGGTTCGAAACCATTACAACATTTCGGTTTTTTTTCAATATTATATTAACTACTTACATCATACCTCATAATTCTTCACTGTAAACCAGAATAGTAACTATTCACGACATAACATATTATTTCTTTTTAATCCAAGTAACCTAACTTTTGAAAGGGATTGTACCGAGATGGCTCTCTTAAGAGTCTGTTTGACGACTACCTGAAACGACGTGCTACTCCGTAAACATCGAATTCAGCGATAAGTAGAATCCTGGACGCGGTTAGGAGCGAACCACGCGCTCTGAAAAAGGTATACAGGACTCTCGTTCTCTTTACGGCGAGGACGAAGAGTACATATACTACGTAAGTGTATGTGTGTGTATAGCGAAGACGCGAAAAAGTTAGTACCTTCCGCCCACTTACGGGCGAAATTTACGGAGCCCACATACGACTCTATTAACTAATATATATATATATATATATGTGGTCGAAACGACTCACGGAAGCCCGTTACCTCAGTTATTTTCCCGTTAAAGGGGAGAATGAGAGAAAAAGGCAAACAAACGTTTGACAGGTCGCGAAGCAGGCGTCAATTTTCCCACTTGTTTTACGATGCTTATCGCGCGCTTGCGCGCGTTTACAAAGTCACGCTTTAACGGCATAGAGAGGAACAAAACGGATGGTCACGTGACCGCCCCAGCGATATAACATAACGTCCAATTAGCAAAGCGATAAATAGCGTATATATACATATACGCGTTATGTACATACGCGCTCGCTCACCCGCGCAAGCACGCTCGCATGAATTGTGTTTCCATATACAGTATCAGTTGTTGTACTACATGGGCAGAGTATATATTTCACGATAAACTAATTCTATTATTTTACAAACGAGATACAAGTATTTATTCTGAAAACCTCGGTCTATAAGCGAAAATCTGATTTTCCATTGAAAACGCAGCGTATATATACGTTCACGTGGCAAAATAGTGCATTTGGAAAGTCAGAAAAAGTAATATACTACCGTAAGTGAATAGAAATGGTTCTTTCCATTTACTCAGGGAAAATCATTCGCAAAAGCCCCGATGGTTTTCCAGTAGCTCTCCCATCGCCGGGTATCGGGTAACCGAACCGCAACAACGTCCGACCCATCGTAGTCCGCGCGCTACTCGTACCATATCGCAACCGCACTCCGTTCTCTCTCTCTCTCTCCGATCTCTTTCCCAGCCCCGGAACCTCCGAATCACGAGGTCTCTACATACACCCACACATTTGCGTGAGCGCACACACGTGTACACATTGCACACGCGACGTAACCGCGTAACTGCACCAAAGTGACGTTTATCCTCCTCTACCTTCTCCTCCACCTCCCCTCCGATCAATCATCTCTTTCTCTCTCACCCACTCACGCGGTCACGCACGCTGCCGCACGAGCAGCCGACCTTAACCTTCGCGCGCGTGCATACAATGTTAGCGTATATATGCATGCGCGCTCGTTCGAGAGTAGTCGCAAAGAGTTGTGATGGGAGTGTATAAGAGATGTTGGACGTGGGAAATGGATTGTGAGATAGTGGGGCGGTAATTAAACGGTTGGATGGTTGTAGGTGCGGAGGTAACTGTATAATGGTAATAGTTAAGAAATCGTTGCTGGTAAACGAGTTGACAAAAAGTTTTCTTGGTTGCGATGTTTGTTCATGTATAGAAAAATATTCATCCGTGTCTTTATTACAGATTATGCTGCCGTCATATGATGATTTTTAGTTAATAGTTAAGGGTGACGAGAAAAAGTTAATATCTTATCGTAACGGTAGATCATTTAACTCGAGCTAAAGTAGAAAAGCAACCTCGAAACTATACTAAGAAAATTAAATTATAATATGCGAAAATTTTCGAGCCAAAGGCTGCGCTGCGCGGTTTGTTCTCAAGCCTCATTTCTCTCCTCCCCTGTGTGAATACGACCTAATACCGACTGCGGTGGTGACATCATTTACGCGGATGCTCTGTAATTTCAAGGAAGAAGCTCGAGCGCGCTTTGAAGCTATAGCTTGCACGAATCTCGTATACCCTGTGAAATAATGCACAGGCGTTTGAAGAAGAGCAGACGCGCGCGTGCGCGTAGCCCAAAATAATATTAGATGGTCGAAACGTACTCTCTCTCTCTCTCTCTCTCTCTCTCTCTCTCTCTGTCACTCACAGCTTTCAAAATTAAGTTATGGGGTTACGTAAATTTCGATATTTTACGCTACGCGAGAGTTTCCTTCGTACTCGAGAGACGAGGGTAACGTCCTCTGCGTAATTAATATTAGTGGAAGCATTAAACGCCGAAAAAGAAAGTAAGACGACGTTATAATGTTATATATTCAGTATATACTGGATCGTTAAATAACCATAAAAAATTTATCTTCATCTCAGGGCTCTATATAAACAGGCACCGAAAGCTCCCTCGACGCTCTAAAACACAGGGCGCATCGTGCGACCGAAACAAGCGCGCGCGAGTTCCTTTACCCGATACTACAGTACCATCACAAGCGCAACTGTATACACATTATATAGACCTTGCTACCTCCCAGCGGGCCGATCATTCGTTTCCCGTGAAAATGCCCATTATGCAAATGTTCACTCGCTCGCGCCGTGGCCATCCATCTCGAATTCAAATTATCGACTCTCCTCCGTGTTCTCTCTCTCTCTCTCGCTCTCTCTTATACTTGCTTGGCCATTGGCTCGCTCGCCCTCTTTATTTTTAGCACGCGTCCGCGCGAGGAAAACAAAGATAAATAATGCAGAACGTCGCGGCGGGAGAGCTGCGCATGAATTTCGCGTTCGACACAACCTTGCGCGAGCGAGTGAGCGAGTGAAAAAGGGACAGTCGATACGCAAACTAAAGCGAGAGAGAGAGAGAGAGAGAGAGAGAGAGAGAGAGAGAAAAGCGCGACGTGAATGCAGTAGCAGCAGTAGTACTGGTGGAACTTCGTGAATGCCCGAGCGGAGGTAAACACAGGAGAGAGTGAGAGAGAACGGATGCCTGTCGTGTGCAGAGAGGATGAATTTTATTCGCGAGCTTCTCTCTCTCTCCCTCTCTCTCACTTTATGTTATCGCAAAACGAGTCCGAGTTTTTTCGCTTTCGCTGTCTTTCTCTGTGGTTGGAACTGCTGTCGAGCTCATTTAGATTACGAACGATGGATTTTACGTTTGCTTTTTTTATTTTTTTTTTTGTATGTATGTGGAAATCGTTTGACGGCTGCCCTTCAGAGTGCCACTTGATTTTCCAAAGTTAGCTGATTGAAACTATATTTGCTTTTGTCTGCAGCTGACATAATCAAATACTAGTGGGTATTGAACAGCTATTCACAAGCGCGATATGCGTGTTATGTTTGTGACAAGTGCTGTTGCCATTTACAAAATCGAGATTCGTATTCATATCTGTTTTTGAATTTTTCCATAAAAGAATTTCGTACGAAAAGTTGGTATAAGTAAATTATTATATAGCCGGAACGAAAGTTTAGTTCTAGGAAAATTTTTACTACGAATCATGGCAACTTCTAAAGCAATTCAAGTATACTTTGAGAGTTAACAAGTTATTGGAAATTTCCTTGATAACATTGTATTGTTGGTACAACTTATTTGCAAGTAAAACAATGTCTCTATTACTGTGGGTTCAACCAAGGAAGCTGTAAAATTTCGTTATGCAATTCGAAAGTTTGCTTGAAATAATTTTGAAATATTAAACAATTCGGAACTCCAAAGTCGAAGGAATTTCCTCTATTCTGTTGTTGCAATGGTTAATTCACGGCATTCCACGCAACGAGAACGAGAAAGAGAGAGAGAGAGAGAGAGAATTCCCGTGCGCTATACGAATTCGTACCGTTTGCCAAAATGTTAATCCCGCGCGTTATAAGCGAAACCGGCCTAATTCGCCGGTCTCTGGCCCGTGGTCTAATGGAGTATAAAATTAATGTGCGACAATTACGGGGGAGATCTCGTTACGCTCGCTTCTTTTTTTTCTATCTCTCTCTCTCTCTCTCTCTCTCTCTCTCTCTCTCTCTCTCTCTCTCTCTCTCTCTCTCTCTCTCTCTCT
>JAYJLV010079421.1:0-14491 GCA_036873485.1 Torymus texanus
ATGCAGGTATTTGAGATTCTGGCCTTGCAGTCCATTAGATTTAAAAAATCCTTCTGAATTAGAAACTGGCATGTCATTGCCGCAGGAAATTTTTTTAACAAAGCAAGACAGGGGTCTGATTATTTACGAGTACCTTTGTAGTTATAGCAGTTATAGAATATATGAGCTACTTTTCCTGAAAAAATATTTAAAAATTGTTTTTTAATGAAAAATCTAATTTTTTTATGTTTTTTAATAAAAGATCTAATTTTTAAATTTATTTTTTATTAAAATTTCAATGTTTTTTGCCATTCTATTTTTTAGCTTTTTTCTAAAGCCTTTATAAAAAATTAAGTTAACTTTTTCCATAACCAATACAATTTCAAAGATGTTCCTAAATTTTTAGACCATTACCTTGCTTTATTAAAAAACAAATCTTGCGGCAATGACATGCCATCTTCTAATTCAGAAGGATTTTTTAAATCTAATGGACTGCAAGGCCAGAATCTAAAATACCTGCATAATATAGTCTTAAATTATAGGTAATTATACAACTTAATGATAAAAAAAATTTGTACCCTTAAAAATATATATGGACTTTGTTATTAAAGAATTTATTCACTACCTTTTTTTCAGATTCAACCATGGCTTGTCCCCTTAAGCTACATAGCAGATCAGTAGCAGCAGCATAATGACAGGCCATTTATGGATTGCAAAGCAATGTATATCTAAAAAAGTTTAATGAATTAATAAATTAATAATATGTTCAAAAAATGTTATATGAAGTAATTGCTTTTCCTTTCATCACCTTGATTTTAATGTCGCCCAGAGCCTGACTAAAGTCATAACACTGGTCACTGCTCATGTTAATCAACAAGTATTTATGAATTTCAAAAACAGAGTTAAAACATAAGCAATAGCAACATGTATTTCATGCCGGGTTGTTTTATAATTACTCGTTATTATTATAAGCAGCAACCAGTGTTTTGAAATTGGTGAAGTCGTAGAACACAGAAGCTGATGAATTTTAATTGATAAATTCAAAAATAAATTGATTGATGAATAACTATTCATAAATTTGAAAAATTTATTTATTGAATTTCAATTTAACAAAAGGAATTGATAATTAGTTTGAGGAAGCTAAGTTAAGTTTGAGGAAAATAAGTGCAAAGTACGCCATGTTAATACTAATGAAAGAACAGGCATGAGAAGCGCAGTAATAGAGGTTACCTCTACCATATATAAACATATCAAAGACATCAAGAGCAGAATATTTATTGGATACCAGAGTTGCAGAGTATTTGATATTATCAATACTTATACTTGCAATAAATGTTCAGGATTCGGACATAGCAGCAAAAAATTCAAGAATTATGCCACCTGTTACAGATGTAATGGTAATCACATAGCCTCAAAGTGTACTAGTGCAATAAATAAATGCCTGAACTGTGTTTACAGTAACGAGAAATTTAAAACGAAGTATAACATCAACCATTGTGCAATTGATAGTGAACAGTGTGAAATATTAAACCTGAAAATTAACCCGTTTTTAACCAAAACGTCCTAAATTTTCTTTCTCGTTCAACAAGTTATTTCTTAGGGAAAAAATCGACGGATCGATTTGGATGTACCAATTCTGATGTCCTTTTTCCGGTCTTTTCAAATCTGGTCTTAGATTTATGATATCTGAAACCGTTTTTGCAATACAGTGGTTTTAAAAAAAAGAAAAAGTGAAAATTAACAATTTTTTTCAGATAACCATATTTTTGAGCATGATACCGTATTCGGATCGTGCTAAAACTCTGGATCTGGTGGTATACATGTCTATACTAAAAGGTAGGATGGTTAGTTTAGCGAAATATAAAATGGCGGCCACCAAAGTAGCCGTTTTTGTACATAAATGTTATAAAATGCTTTGGAATTTTTTTACTCGATAAGGATCCACTTTACAAAAAAATTTTATAAAACAAAAAGTATTTAGAATTGATCAAAAACATGTGTGAATTTTTGGATTATTTTAAATTTTGTTTGGATTTGACCGTTTTTCAAAAAATCCAAAAAGGATTTGAAAAATTCAGAAAAATTCGACAGGTATTTTTTTATCAATTCTAAGCACTTTTTGTTGTATAAAATTTTTTGTACAGGTGATCCTTATCTAGTATAAAAAATGCTCAATTTCTTTTATTGTATTACTTGTGATTATTTTATTCACTAGAATAATTTAACTATGTACATTCGTATAAATACGATTTTTTTATAAAATGTTTTTTCCATTGTTTTATAACAATTTTATATATTTATGTTTTTTTTACATAGATATTTCAAAGTAAGTTCCAAAATTTTATAAATATGCTATTTCAAACAACTTGTTCGTTATTTTTGAAATTTCGATATTATTCGATGCAATATTTAAAACTTCTATTTTTTCTATTATTCTCAAATCAATTTGAATAAAATGCCAAAGTGTCAAATAGCTCAGCTTTCGAAAAATCATTCTTACACGGATGAACAGACTTCCGCGGATGAGGAAACGAGAGCTCAGATGATGATGAGATCCCTTTACCAAAGGTTTCGTATCGTACAGTTTTTAGAAAGTACACACACGCACAAAAAAATTGGAAGAAGATCACGTATATTCGTGGTTTGAAAAAGAGAAAATTTATTCTGAAAATTTAGAAAATAACATCCTTTTTCGCGATCAGATGAAAAAATCCATTTGCCAAAGAACACTCGTGGAACTTTTTGAGTTAGTTTTTACCAATGAACTCAACAATCATATAATAAATGCGACGTATAAAAATGGATTAGAAGTATCAACAGAACAATTCAATACTTTCATTGGAATTTTATTGTTGACAACATATAATATTCGAACATCGTCATATGAGTATTGGTCTATGGGTCCATTATTAGAATGAGATGTTGTTACTTCAGCTATGAGCCGTAACCACTTTCGTTTTATAAAATCGAAAATAAAATATTCTAAAACGTGTGATTAAAACAATTTAGATAAAGCATGGAAGGTGCGTGAAATTATCAATATATTTCGAAAAAATATTCAACAGTTTTTTTTTTTTTTTCAACGGCTCTTTCTGTGGATGAGATGATGGTACGATTTTTCGGTCGGACTACTTTGAAACAATACTTACCTTCAAAACCTGATAAATTTGGTTTAAAATTTTGGGGCTTGTGTGATGTAAATGGATTTTTGTTTGATTTAGACATTTATTGTGGAAAAAAAGGTAATGAAAATAATGATAAGTTGTCTTCATGTGCTTTTGGTTCCACAGTGGTTCTGCATATGGCGAACAAGCTGTTGATGGATGTTTCGAAAAAAAAGTTGGCTAAATATCATTTGTACATGGATAATTTTTTCACAAGTCCTGATTTGCTAGTACATTTGAAGAAAAATGGTCTAAGGGTAAATGGTACTGTACATCGGAATAGAATACAAATAAAGCATGAATTTGAAAAGAAAGCTATTAGAGGTTCGTTAAAAGTTCATAAAAATAGCGGAATCAATTTTATTAGTGTCATTAATTCAAAAACAGGTTTCTCTTCTTTCTACAGCAGCATCTGTTAATCCTACGAAATCGGTAAAAAGGTACTCATCTCATGCTCATAGCAAGGTAGAATATCAGTTTCCTTCAGCTTTTATTGCTTATAATAGGTTCATGGGTGGGGTCGATCTTCATGATTTTATACAATCGTCCATCGTGAATGCAACAGTAATCTATAATATGTGCAAAGGAAATGATAAGACATCGACCGAAGATATGACTATAAAAGTGAGTGAATCATTTGCTACGTAAATCAGGTGATTTGAAATCTCATAAATATGATTCACGAAAAAGACGAACTTGAAGTTTTGAAAAATGTAGCTTGAGAACAACGCGGTATTGTTTAGATTGTGAAGATTACTTTTGCACCAATAGCTTTTCAATTATTCTAGAATGAAACAAAAGATATACAAGGGAAAGACAGTAAAATATTCAAAAAATAAAAAAAAAGACCGAAAAAGAATTAAAAAGAACAAACAAAAAATATTAAAAATAAAAATTAAAAAAAAAACAAGAAACAAGACTCTTCAAAAGATCGTCAACCTCCACGATGGTAAGAGTTGGGCAACGTAATTATTGTATTGCAGCTAAAGGACGATAATGCACAAAATAAAAGAAATTGAGAATTTCTTTACTCGGTAAGGATCAACTGTAAAACAAAATTTTATACAACAAAAAGTGTTTAGAATTGTTCAAAGAATACCTGTCGAATTTTTCTGAATTTTTCAAATCATTTTTGGATTTTTTGAAAAACGGTCAAATCCAAAAGAAATTAAAAATCATCCGTAAATTCGGAAAAAATTCATACATGTTTTCTGATTAATTCTAAATACTTTTTGTTCTATAAAATTTTTTATATAGTGGATCCTTATCGAGTAAAAAATCCCAAAGCTTTTTATTACACTTATGTATAGACACGGCTACTTTGGTGGCCTCCATTTTGAATTTCGCTAAACTAACCATCCTATCTTTTAGTATAGGCATGTATGCCAGCAGATCCAGAGTTTTAGCACGATCCGAATATGGTATCATGCTCAAAAATACGGTTATCTGCAAAAAAATTGTTAATTTTCCCTTTTTTTTTAAACCACTGTATTGCGAAAACGGTTTCAGATATCGTAAATCTGAGATCGGATTTGAAAGGAGCGGAAAAAGAAACATCAGAAATGGTATATCCGAATCGATACGTCGATTTTTTCCCTAAGAAATAACTCGTTGAACAAGACAATTTCGGTCGTTTTGGTTAAAAACGGATAAGTAACACATTGAAATGACTGATTACCCTATGCAACCTACTTTCTCAAGATATTTCGGGAAGGTAGAACGCGTGATAAATCAGCAAACCACAACACCAGAAAGAGTAACAATATCAAGTAGAGATTCTACAGTTTCGCAACGCCTATCCAAATCAGTAGCATCTGAAGTGACCACAGTTAACTAACTTGGATAATACCTTTAATCTTATTGAGGATCTACAGAATGAAGTTGTAAACACTGAGTATAATTGTGACGATATTAGTGAACTCAATAGATGTATGGGTTTTGAAAAAGATATAATTTTGAACATTAACATAAGAAGTTTAAATGCAAATTTCAATAAATTACTAGTATTTCTTAGAAGTCTAGCGAGAACCATGCATTATTGTTTGTACTGAAACATGGAATCTTGAGCATTATGAATACTTTAATATACCTAGTTACAAAATGTATTACCATAACAGCAGAGTTAATATATCTCATGATTTGGTGATTTACGTAAGAAACTACATAATCGAGACGACAGAAGTATTAAGCATAAATAATCTCAAAATAATAAATCCCAAAATTGCAATTAAGAATAATAAAGTAATTATGTAATCTGCACTCTATACAAATCACACGATATTAGTAAGAATAAATTTCTTTTTAACCTTAAAAAATTGATAAATTATAACAGGAAATATAAAAACAGTCTAATAATAGGGGACTTTAACTTTGATATTTCTAAACATGTTTATATTAACCAAGAATTCTTGTATTTGTTATTAGAGCATGGTTACTGCCCTGGCTTTCGTAATATTACCAGATCATCTGATAGAAATAACAATTCAAGAACTTGTATAGACAACATTTTTATTAAACTAGATAAAATTAACTACAAAACTTACACTTTAAGAATTCCTCTTAACGATCATTTTCCGATTTTCATGTCTATAAATAGAATCATAGCACCAAAAAATAAACATACAGTTAAGCTTATAAATTATAATAAAATTAGGACTAAAGCAGACTTAATTAATTGGTCTGAATTGTCGTTAATCAATGAGCTAAATTTAGCAGTATTAATTTAATTAAACAAAGCTCAATATACTAAAAAAGCGTGTAAATCTAATATGTATCTAAGAAAAAACTGGATAACCTCTGCAATAATTAAGTCTTGTAGAACTAAAGAAAAACTTAACAAATTATGGAAAAGAGATCCTAACAACACGAAGAATGGAGAGAATTATAAAAAATTTAACTCAGCGTTAAAGAGAATTACAAATAAATCCAAAGAGTTATACGAGTATGACAAAGAGAAAATTTAGACTAAGATGAAAAACCCTAAGAGTGTATGGAATTAAATAAATCAAAAACTTGGAAAAAATTACAAAAGAAAAGAAAGCATCAAATATATAATAGATAATGGCTTAAAAATGACTAATTCAACAAAAACAGCCCAACACATGAACAAATTCTTTTGTGAAATTGGCAAAAAGATAAGCGATAAAATAATTCTCCCAAGGAACGAGCAAATAAAGCTTCCACCAATGAATAGTCAAAGTATCTTTATATCGCCAACCAACCATATAGAAATATCCAATATAATAAACAACATGGGAAATAAAAATGGAGGGAATGATAATCTCCACTCTAAAACACTAAAAGCTCTGAGTATGCACATAGTTGATCAGCTTGTTTACATAATTAACCTCTGTATTGACAAAACTATATGGTCTGATGCTTTGAAAATAACGTAAGTCATACCAATTCACAAAACTAAGGAAAAACATATTCCCACCAATTACCGACCAATTTCACTAATCTCCAATATTGCAAAAATTTTTGAAAAAATTATCGTAAGAGAATAACAGACTTTATTAATTCAGATGATATGTTTGCAAAAAATGAATTTGGTTTCAGAAAAAATAAAAGCACAAAAGACGCGCTATTTCAAATCTCCAATATAATATATAATAAACTGGACACTAGTACTCCTATAGCTATAACTTTCCTCGACCTAGCAAAGGCATTTGATACTGTCCATCATCAAATTCTACTCGATAAATTGCATAATTATGGAATAAGAGGAAGTGCTCTTAATCTGTTAAAAAGTTACCTAACTAACAGGAAACAAAGAGTAAAGGTAAATAACACAACTAGCCAATTTGCAACAGTAATAATGGGAGTCCCAGTTTACATGGAATTTGGAAATCAATTTAATAGTACCCCAAAAAACTTGAACATCAACTTAGTTGGCACAATAATAAAGAGGGTTGAGAGAACTAAATATCTTGGAATAGTCTTCGACTCTAATATGAGATGAAATGAGCATATTGATTACATATATAATAAGACAAAATATCTTATTTTCATTTTTTACAAACTGGCTAGGATTATGTCAACAGATATCTTACGTATGGTATATTATGTCTTGTTTCAGAGTATTATTTCCTATGTCATAATAGTCTGGGGAGGCGCGTATACAAACAGTATCAAATTGCTCAAGAGTCTTCAAATTAGATTAATAAAAATTGTTGATAAGAACAAATTTATCTGAGATAAAAATCCAATATACTTAGATCAATTATTTTCATATGAATCACTAGTTTATCATTATAAGGAATTACCATCGATATATATTAACTCAAACACAACAACAAGAAAGAAGAGTATTCAAATTCCGATAAGACTCAAAACTGTTAGCATTAAGAATAGTTATATTAGAGCGATAATGCATTTCAACTGCTTACCGAATAATTTAAAAGAAATTACAGTAAGAAAACAGTAAGAAATACAGTAAGAAAAGCAAACTAAAGAAATGGGTAATAGATTGGAATTGATACTGTGAAATGCACCTTGTACATATAAACAGTAGAAATCCCAACTATTATACTCACTTGTAAATAAAATCTATGTTTATATCTTCAATATTAGTTTTAAGTTAGATTTAAGTACACCAGACCAGCGAACACGAAAAATATTTTCCTCTACTGGATTATTTTGTATAATGTAAACACGTACAATGATTGATACCTGTATTCTTTCATTTGTACTTACTATGGATTAATAAATAAATAAATAAATAAATAAATAAATATTTCATTAAAAACAAATTTTTGATCATTATTTAACTTCTCATACATATCATTAAATACACTGTTAGAAAACTTCCATGTATATAGATATACATTGTGTATATTTTGAAACGCAAAATGTAACCTAGTACATCTATACACGGAGAAAATATTTGTGTAAAAATTATAATAAGTTTCTGTAAAAATTACCATTTTATGTAGAGAACGCAGTCACAGACTGACAATTTATATTTTTTACAATCCAGATGGTACTTTTAATGAGTTTTCAAATTTTGCTATCCTGGTTTATAAAATTTACTAGATTTCTATAGTAACAACACAGGCCGCCAATATAGGTATTTTTACAAGACAATCTAGTAATTTTTATGTAATGTATTTTTTTTTTTTAGTATATCGTGATAGCAATAGCAAGCAGTGATTCTACAGCCTCCCAACGCCCACCCAAATCTGAAGTGACCACAGTTAACTAACATGGATACTAACTTTAATCTTATTGAAGATCTACAGAATGAAGTTGTAAACACAGAGTATAAATGTGACGATATTAGTGAACTCAATAGATGTATTTTTTTTTAGTATATCGCGATTTAATTTCAAACAAATTAAACTATTAGAATTATTTTAATAATTGATAATTATTTTAAATAAAGCTGAAAAAAAAATCCTCTCGGAGACGGGAATCGAACCCTCGACCTGCCGCGTTGTAATCCAAGTGCATACCGACTGCGCCATCGTTGTACACATACGCGAGGTGATCCGAATCGTTTACTTATGTTACAGTATACGGCCATTAACATATAATCATTGCGCATTTCCGAATAATTAATTTGGTTTAAACAATTAGTACAATTATTTATAAGTCAACTAGCCTTCCTTACGATGCGCATTATGCTAAATATATATTTGTTATTGGTCATTTCCAGACGCCGGTGCAGGTTATGTCGCCCACGCGCGGTGGTGCGTGCCTCATATATTCTATATATATTGCCTATGAAAATTACTATCCTGCTTTGTAAAGTCTCGTATTTGTATAGAAAAAATTCTTACGCGGATAAGAAAATTTATTATAGTTCCTGCAGTAAAATTTATGAATTCGGATGTTTACCATACTAGAATAGTAATTTTTCACTGTTGTTTTATAATGTTTATTGCCTTCAATAGTAAATATCTTACTTATGTCAGTCTGTGGCGGCGTTCCCCACACAAGATAATAATTTTTCAAGAATCTATTATAATTTTTACAGTTATATTTTCTCCGTGTATATATGGAAGTTTTCTTACAGCGTACTATTCTACTATAATCAGTAAATTTATTCTCATTTAAATTTCCTTTACTTATGAAATTTATGTTCGGTTCTGGTAAATTAAAATCACTATTAGACATATCTTCTAATGATAAGATGTTTTTTATATGAAGTAGCGCTTGATTTTCGGTATTTGCGTTAAAATCTTCGATGTAACTAATTTTAAATTTTTCCCAAATGTTTCTTCCTTGAATATTGGCAGCTAATAGAAACCAGGCAAAGAATTGCCTTAATTGAAAAGGTAACACGATACGACTTGCTTCCTCAAATATATTATTTATTTGTGAATCGTCCTCTATTAAACCCATTTCAATAGCAGTTTCTTTAAATGTATTATATGTAACATTTTTACGTAAGTCTGTGAAAAAAGTTGCTCCTTTGGTTCTATTTAAAATTAATTTCAAGAAAAACCGTTCAGAATCTTTAGCTGATACTACGTTTAAACGTCCAAACCAAGCAATTAATGTTGTTTAACAATTATCAAGATATTTAGATTCATTATTTTCTTCAAAAATTATTTTGTTGATTGTCTAGATGAATTGCTAAATGTCTAACAGTATGATTACGCCCACATAAAGGATATTGTTGTAAACGCCAAGGAGCTTCCATCGGACTCAAATATCTACCATCTATATATTGTGTAATTTCATCATAAACATCGTTATTTTAATCTTTATTAACTTTATCAACTATAGCAAATTTACAGAAAGCTCTATCACTACCTTTATGTACGTAATCAAAGATGTACTTGATACTTCGAATAGAAGCGCAATATTCGACATTTATATGACACTTATATTTTTGTAATAATAATTTATTGTAAGGAACAACCATCGAATTATTGACTGGGAATACTTTTTTAGTGTTTTTAATTTTATACGTATGACCATCAAGAAAATGGTAGTTGGTTAATTTAAAATTTATTCCATGTGTAGGTTTCTATTACGTTTTAAAATAATATTAATAATATTAAAAATTACAGGAAACTCATATATTCTTCAAGTTCAAAATTTAGAAAACATCAAAAGTTTAAGTGACGATAAAATGAATTTGTTAGATTTGAAATTAGGCTCAGAAATATTTATACTTGGGGTAAAATATTGATTATATTTAGAAATATTTAATATATTATAATATATCGTCACTCCGAGATATTATCGAGTAACAAGGAGCCTCCCAATGCCCCGCTAAATAAATTTTATAAATGCCATCCCACACTAAAAGTTGGCGCAGTTGTTTGCATAGTATGTGGAGAATTTCAACACACAAGCGAATTTGTAACAAAATACAGTGCTGGAATACCAGTCAAGTTCCATAACAAATCTTTTGTTATCTGCCAAGAGCACCCGAACTTTGCGCTAACATCAAACCTACCATATATGGTACGCTTAGTCGAGAGGCAACGGAATTTGTATCCCTACTTAAGAGTGAAGATTGAGAGTTAATTAAGGGGGCCTTCTAATGTGACGGGTTGGAAAAATCAATTTTTTTTTGCCTTTTTCGATAGTTTTAACCCATAGAATTGATATTCCACAGTCTGTTTGAGTGATTTCTACCTTGTTGACCAGTTATAATGCTACAGAAGTGAGTGCGCCACTGCGCTCGCTACCTGCGCGCGCTCGGATTTCGGAGTAGGTATACAAGCGTTTGCACAGCTGTTTCGTGTTTATACCTGCTTGTATGTATACAGATATACAAGATATAGAATAGAGGAGTCCCTATTCTAAAATCGTACGAAGTGAAAATGGATAGAAAGCAGGGGAAATTTTCTTTAAGACGGCCAGTTATGGTGTTAAAAAGAGGAAATATCGCGGGAATCAACATTCAGATGAAGTTGGTTCGAATTTTGCTAGCACTTCAGCAAATAAATTGAGAAAGAGTCACGATGACAGTTTCAATGTGGTTACTAGTGATTCTGCAAGCTATTGTTTTATCCAGTTCGTTCTTGTGTTTTCATCATTGCAAACCATCGTGAAATGTAAGCAATGTGATTCGGATATAACTTTTTCAAAATATGGTGAACGAGGGCTTGGTTTTAAAATTAAATTAGTCTGTCAGTGTGGAGACAGATTTATAAACTCGTGCCATATGATAAATAATGCCTACGAAGTTAACCGTCGTTTCGTGTACGTTATGCGATTGATTGGCGTTGGTTTGCAAGGCCTAAACTATTTTTACGGGTATATGGATATTGGCAAGAGTTTCAACATCGCTTTGTATTATAGTATCATAAAATCCATCTCTGAAAGCGTACACGCTGTGTACGATACTGTGATTCGTAAAGCTGTTCGAGAAGAAAAAGAGTTGAATGTGCAAGCTGGCTTTCCAGAAAACGAATTCTCAGTTTTTGGTGATGGTTCGTGGTCTATTCAAATAAAATCTTAGATACCACCGTAAAATCGAGTTTCTGTAATAATGCAATGCATGGAGTGGCAAAGCAGATATAGAAGAATATGATCTTTGGTACGAAACTTACGAGCCAGAATGTCAAGCAAATCACCATGGTAGTGCTGGTAAGATGGAGGTAGATGGTATTATTGACATTTTTCAGCGACCGATAGAAAATCACAACGTAAAGTATGCCTATTACATCAGCGATGGAGATAGAGAAACCTTTAAAAATCTACTCGAAATCTCTTCTTACGATGATGACTTTATCGTGAAGAAAAAAGAATGCGTGTTGTACGTGAAGAAAAGGATGTATAGGAGAGAAAAAGAAGCTAAAAATCAGCTCACGCAACTCAAAAAAGCTCATAAACAGGTTGAGAGTCAAGGCAAATAAGTAGCTCCGAAAAAAGGGAAAATCCAAAGCTGAACCAAAAACTGCTACACTAACCAACAAAGTTATGCAAGATATATCCTTGTATTACGGTTTAGCAATTCAACGACATCCTGACTCGGTGGAAGATATGCGGAGAGAAATATGGGCCACTTATTATCACAAAATTTCCACCGATGCAGAGCCTCAACACCATTTATGTCCCGAAGGTGAAAGCTCCTGGTATAAGATGGCAACAGCATAAAGCCGCGGGAACTCCACTTTCCCACCCACCAGCTAAAACCAATTTATGAAGAACTGAGCCAGAACGAACTTCTGGAGAGATGTTGAGGTTCCAACACGCAAAATAACAACTAAAGCTTCAACGCTTGCATTTGGCGTTTGACACCTAAACAAGTTTATTGCGACAAAAATTATTAGAAATTACCATCCAGACTGCAGTTTGCATATTCAACGAAGGCCAGAAACCGATTCTAAAGATTTTAGAAACCATTGGCTGCTCTCTTGGGAATGGAAGCTTCAACTTCGCCGACGACTGCGACAACGAGCGCGTGAAGCAAGCAGACCGGCGGAGCTCATTTTCATCAAAATCTGCCCGAATCAGCAGGAGAGAGGCTAGAGCTGCTGAAGATGAGCTCTTCGACCAAGAAGAAGGCATTATGTATGGTCCGGGTATTGTTGATTAGCTGAAAGGTATTTTTTCTTTAACTTTACAACTTGAAAAACTTTAAACGCATTTTTCTCGAAACGATATTTTCGCACCTGGCGCCGGTGATTTCTCAAAAACGGTCGGGCGTATCGACTTGAAAATTTGACACAATATTTAGCTCTATCATGGCTATCGCCCGTACCTCAAAGTTGTTGATAACTTATTTCTAACCTATAATTTCACATGATTTATAGTGCAAGAAAGAATACTTTTTTTCTCTTTCACAAGAAACTCCGCCATTTTGTTAATTTTTGATAAAATGAAAAAGTTGTGGTATGGGCGATAGGGGCGACAACATAGATTAATAATCTTATTCCATTTTCTGTTTCAGATCACCAGGAAAGCTGGAATTACCTGTGGCAGCAGAGAACATTTTTTTTCATGTTCCAACTTTATTTTATAAATAAATAAATAAATTTTTCACCTAAAAATTTTTTTTGTTCTATTGGATTATAACTTAAGGGGAAAGAACAATTTATTCGATTATATGCAGTAGTTTCCGAGAAAAAATTATCAAAAATATGCTTCTTTTTAATGTTCACATTACAAGGCCCCCTTAATGAGGTTGAATTAACGGATGGGGAGTATGGAGGAAGTAGTTTCAATAATATCGACTTCGAAGTGGGGCCGTACCGGCAGCAGGAGAAAATTTGCCCAGTGCATTTCTCACTTTCACAAACCTTAAACGCGTCGACAGGTCGTTTGGCTCACATTTTCTGAGAGCGGGCGCAGTCCTTCCACAATCTCGGAATATACATACAGCTGGATGGAAGATCGTAGACTAAAAGTGGTATTAAGAACATTTGAGGAGAGAATGTCCATCAATGATCAGTGTTGGTTAACTTTAACGTATATGTATATTTATTAGCGAGGTGCATCGAAAAACTCATGTAGAAGAATTGAAATAAGAAATATTCCATTAAAAGATTATATAAGGTATTAATTTGCACATGCTTAATACATAACTTTTTAGACCCATAAATGTTTTACGCAGAATATCCGTAAACATTTACGAAAAAATTCACAAAACATTCTATAAGATCCGAAAAGATTGCTGATAAAACCCTCCTCCTCTAAGCCTGGAAACGGAAGTCGAAAAACGCTGTGCCGCACGCGAAACAACATTTCTAGTGAGCCGAAGGAATACATTTCGAGGTATACACATTTCGTGACGGTAGAGAGAATGAGAAAAAGCGGAGTAGGAAGGGTCTGAAAAGTCGGAGAATCGCTGGAATTTGTTCGTGCATATTGGCCGAATCTCTGGGCTCTCTCTCTCTCTCTCTCTCTCTCTCTTGCCGTCTTCGAGTATATATGTGTTATACACACTTATACGACGCCACCAGGGGGTATAGATCAGTCAGGAAATGGCCGACGTTTATCGGAAAGAGGCCCATCTTGCGGATTTCTCCTCATTCTCCTCTCTCTTTCTCTCTCTCTCTCTCTCTCTCCCTCTCTCTCCCTCTCTCTCTCTCTCTCTCGCTCTCTCTCTCCCTCTCTCTCTCTCTCTCTCTCTCTCTCTCTCTCTCTGTTTCTCAATGGAAATTCCAAACATTCCCTAATACGCTGACTGCATGTATGTGTATGTGTGTGGGGTAGAAGTCGACCTATCTCTTACCTTCTCTTCCTATTTTCTCTGTTTGGCGCTTACTTTCAATTTTGCTATCTAATAAATATTTAAGGGGTTATATCCACTTGTTGTCATGAAAATGAAAAGATTTTCAATAATTTTTTTTTCTCACGCATGAGGATTATTTCGATTGAACAAAAGCACATTTATTAGTAGATATAATACGGTTATCGTACAATTTTTTTCACTGGCTTTT
>JAYJLV010079432.1:0-14490 GCA_036873485.1 Torymus texanus
CTCTCTCTCTCTCTCTCTCTCTCTCTCTCTCTCTCTCTCTCTCTCTATATATATATATATATATATATATATATATATACACACACGTATATACCACAACCCCGAGCGCGTTGCTGCTGAATTACTCGCGTGGTGCGGTAGTAGTGTGGTGTTTCGTCTCGCGGCGTTGTGACGTGGGATGAGAGCGAATGCTATATAGGCGCGCGGGTGCGAGGAATTAGAAGTGGCGATGGGTTGAGTGATGGGCACACGAGGGTATAAAGGTGTGGCTTTCGTGGCCAATGACTTTTCGGTCGCAATGTGCATAAATCAACCGCACACTTATTCCATACCTGGTTAATGTTTAATTCACGTTCGCGCGCGAAATCGATTCGGTACTTTTTGTGTATACTGTTGACAAACATATACGTATACATATATATTGTATACGAAACTCCGACTAATTAACTTCCCCGCTGGTTGTATACAAAAACATTCGACGCTAATTGAGAAAATTTAACCTCGCGCTGGCAGTCCCGCTCGCGGTAATTAGCACGCAATTTTAGCAATTTTTTGAGGTGACTTTTAAATTTCACGCTTTAATTCGCCCTTCCCCCGTTTTCTCTCCCTCTCTCCCTTATTTCAACATTTACATGTATATACGTATAGGTACACGTGTACTACACGCAGGGCATGAAGCTTAATTAAAGAAAACTAGATTTGAGGTCAAAAGGCGGCGCCCAACTGTGGGCCGCGAAAAAACGAGGAATTTTATAAAGCCAAACTGAATTTCGGGTCAAAAGGTGGAGGAGGAGAGAGAGAGAGACGCGCGCGTGCGTAAAGCTTCCCCACCAAAAAAGAATTGTACGAAATAGAGAGCCGCCGTTGCTGCAGCGCTCGTTAGCATGCGAGCGATGACCGCACAACGACGACGACGAGGAGGAAGCGTTTGCTGTCGCGATAAGCTCCAGTCGGCCGCCTAAACGTCGGCTTAACGAAACAATTAATTCCGATCTTTATTGTTCAACCGAAAAACCTTGATATTTACCATGTCTCTCTCTATGTATCTCACGCGTCGCGCGAATAAACAACGGCATAAACTGACACTCGCACGCGCGCATGGTGGCGTCGCATTTTTCATAATTACATGTCTCTCCCTCTCTTATGTCCTCTCCTCCCTCCTAGTCCACCCCTTATATTCCATGGCGCGCCGCTCACCAGCAGCATTTAGCGAGCAGTGACCTTTGGCATTCCCACGACGGCGCCACGTAGCCGGCGTCGTCGTCGTCGTCATACCAGCTACTATATAACGCATATAGATATAGATATATGTATGTACATACATGTATATACACACAGCGCGATGTACAGGAAGGGTTCGTGCGTTTCCGTCGCACTCGCGCACGGATAGCATGAGGAGACACGCTCGACCTGACGTTCTAATGACGCGAGGACCGTGATTGCACAGCCGTGTCCGTCACTTTGCTATATACCATGATGACGGTGATGCGACTATGCGCGAGCGAGCGATGAAAGAAGAAGCGCGTAAAGCAATCAACGCGCAAACGCATGGGCTTATTTATTTTTCCATTTCAGTTGAGAGAGAGAGAGTGAGGATACGGGTACTGAAGATGAAGTGCAAATGGCTGAGGAGTGTCTACGTGTGTGTGTGTGGATATATCAGAGGGGCGATATTGCACGCGGTTTTTGTTTCGCGGAAGGTCGTCGTCGTCGTCGTCGCTGATGCTGCTGCGTGGCGTGTAAATCTTTTCGAGTGGCCTTTGATTGTGAGGGGGTAATTGAGTTTGGATGGCAGATGGCTTTGAAATTCCGGGTATGTTTTTTCTTTTTTTTTTTCGTGAGAGGCAGCTTCACTAAATTTATACGGGGTATAAAGTAGCAACCGCGTATGGTTTTTGTAGAGTAAAAAAAAAAGCGCGAAGAGATGAAGTATGCAATGGATGAATATTTCACGCGGATGACGTTTATGTGATGTTCAGGATGCTTGAATAAATGATTCGACGAATTTTTTATGGTTTCATGCATAGCGTAGAAATTAATAAAAAAAACTACTAAGCTATAAGCGGGATTGGTAAAACGTTTTCTTTTTCAGATATATATATATATATATATATATATATATATATAATCCACTCATGAATTGTATAAAACAAGATATGATTAAATGAATTTGTCGAGAACAGTCGAAGCTTTTTCCATCGTCATATATATTTTAATTAATTTAAAACTAATAAAATAAAATATGATACGTGTGTATATATATATATATATATATACACACACACACACACCCTATCATTCGAATCCAGTGAAATTCGAATATTTTTGCACGCGAAATATTTTAAAGCGCAGCGTAAAAATAATAACCCTTTTATATATTTTAAATTAAAAACGTGTGTGTGTGTGTGTGTGTGTATATATATATGTTATACAATGCTTATTCAACCTGTTTTTACCGCTACGCAGCGAACAATTAGAAAATTCATTAAGTCTCCTGTAACGTTACCCGGCGATACATACCATTGTCCTCTCACCAGTCAGTGAATCAGTTACCCTAAATAGCCAGCATTTTTCACGCAAATAAGCTGAGACCTATCGCACCCAGACAATTGCATAACAAGCGTACGTCTACATAATCGTTCCCTAATCAATACTCGCTCGTTCTTTCTATCTCATTGTCCTGTCGTGCTATTCATTTCCTATACCTACACAAAGCAAGTATATGTTGTAGTCGCGTCGCGTCGCCTCGTGAATAGTCAATAAAAAAAAATATAAGTTTAACGACCTTCCGGTCTTATCCTGCACTACCCCCGTCGCCTTCGTTTTAATTCATCGAAATACACTTTGAAGAAGTTTATTTGTACGCGAAGCTGCTGCTGTGTTCCTTCTTCTCATGGACTGTCTTTCGAGTGGGCAAAGTGTTTTTACCCGCGCGACGAGGAAAAGGAGAAGGAGGTTTATATCCGCTTTGCATTTCTCTGTCTCACTCTCTTTCAGTCGAAGCTTCGCGATAATTGTTCCAAGAGCTCGACGACTCTCAAACGAGCCCAATGTTTAATTTCATACGAGCGCGTCTGATAAAGCCAAGTATCTTTGAGGCCAGAGGGTCGGAGAGGAGATGTAGGATGGGCTTTATGCGTACGTACGTCTGGAAATCCAATCCAATATACATAAAGTAATTTCCGCGAATCCAGCGCGTATGCTTCATTAGAACGTAGTACAGCTCTAGTCAATAATTGCACGCGTACCTACGGACCCGTCAAAGGAGTTATGCCGTGATTAACACGAACAAGATTTATCACTTTGCATTTGAGTTTAGGATTGCCCTGCGTGTATATATATGTATACACGAATCTCTGTCTCTATTCTCCATCTCTATCGCGGAGAGTTTCGTAATGAGCGAGGATGACGACGTGACGATTAATGAAATAAGACTATACACGCGGGAAAATATTCCGAACGAATTGGCGATTTCGCAAGAGAGAGAGAGGATGCTGAATTGTTAATAAAGAGCGTTTGCTCGATACGAAACAATGCTTCATTTTATAAATCCGTAAAAGCGAAGCTTCGATACGCGAGAGCAAAGGAAAAAAAAACACGTTGAAATCCAGGAAGACTTCGACAGGGCGAATAAAAAATTCGCCCTCGAGCAAATTAAAATCCGCTGCGTATAGACATATAGCATGTATATACATATATACAACGACGTATACGCGCGTATAGTCACTCGGGTTCGAATTAACCCGTCGAATCGATTTCCCGTATTGAGATTAATCAGAGCGCGAAGCCGACTACATTTATTTATATTTTTTTTTCATTCTCCTCCTCTCTTTCATTATTACCACTACGGCACTGCCCCTCCGTTTTTACAGTTATCGCGAAGTTCAAGTGGCGCTTCGTTCCGCTGAATAGTCGCTCTCTTCCTCTCTCTCTCTCTCTCTCTCCGATAGCTTGAAACGATTTCCTCTGAAAAGTCGAATAAAGCCTCCGTGTATTCCTCTCTCCCCTTCTTCCCTTGACAATGCGTTCTTTCTCTCTCACTTGCGCGCACGCCTGCGTTTTCCACGCAAGCCAAACAGGTGCACGAGGCAGGCAGGCAGGCTGGCTGGCGAGAGAGAAGCCTTGACGGGGCTTTCCGCAAACTTGAGCCAACGAGATGCCCCCCTTCCACGTTTTTTTTTTCTTCTTTCATTCTCTGCAGGGCTCGCTCTCTTATTTTCCGATTCAATTATTTAGCGGGGGGGAGAGACATGCTGCTTTAATTTCGGGACTGTGCCGTTGATGTGTTTAATTTTACCTTTAGAATGTAGAGTACAAGGAGTGGAGACGACGGTTGTCTGATGTGATGTGCTGAGGGGAATTGTGTGGGGTACGTGTGTATTGTATGGGGGGAAAAAGAAGAGAGTGAGTGAGTGTTGATTTAATGAGTTCGATAAGTATTTATTTATGCGCTACGCGGGCTTTATTTTTAGAGTTACCTGTTGTTGTGATAATATAAACAGGGACTTTACACGTACACTCGTACACACCTACGATACATGCTTTGTATTTTTCCGAGGAAAGATATGGATGTTTTTTGAAGTTGGTATGTAAATAATGAATTCACATATATATGCACAAAAGCTTGCCACGTGGATGTCGAACAAAGCTTTCCTATATGTATACGTTAGTTTTCAATTTATACAAATGCGACATATATATATATATATATATAATATAGTTATTCATAAATATTTTAAACGTGTTTACAGTTATAGAATCGACGATGAAAAGAATCGTAAATATTTATTCACTTTATTCGTTATACATAAAGAATTTCTTTGTTTTTATTACATAATTTATTCCTCGGTTAAATATTTACAATTGCTATAGCATAACATAGTAGACTGAATAATATATTTCCAGCTTTTAAAATAACCATCACCACTACAATGCAACCTTAAATAAAGAAAGAAAATAAATCACTCTCTTTTATATCACACCGTATAACATTCCATTCCGAAAGAACCGCATCGTGTACCCGCCCACCGATCATCAACCTTCGACGCTTTATATACCGAACCTCGCGAGTCATTGCACTCTCTCTCTCTCTCCTTCTCCTCCTCTCTTCTCACCTACACAAAACCACGATTCTCTTACGCGCTCTCGTGCAGCAGCAGCAGCAACGACGATCGTCGTCGCGTCAACGAAAATAAATAGAGCTATAATATCGTCGTAAAAACTCCCCGAAAAAACTGCTGTCGCACGTTCACGGAGAAAAACTGTATAAGTGCCGGTATGTTATAGGTATATTGTTTGTATTTCCGGGGGCGCGGGTAAGAGAGAGAACACGACTAGGCTTTTATCGGCCCGCGCGCGAACACTCGTCTTTCCCACCAAGGGCGTTATATAGTGTGTGTGTGTGTATATATATATATATATATATATACACAAAGAGACTCCTCCGAGACGACGTCGTCCCCGCGCTGGTGTTATTTTAGTGCGCTGCATAGCATAGCAGAGACGCCCGCGCGCAGCTGGAGAGAAACAGCATGTATATAGTATAGTACTGTAGTGCTAACAGTAGCGGAGGCGCGTAGACTTAATTCACCTCGAGAGAGTAAGAGAGAGAGAGTATTTAGCTTAGTTAATCCTAACGGACAGCAAGAGAGTATAAGAGTGACGTCACCGAAATCCTCAAGAGTCGTTAAGTCATCAACTGGGATGAATGACGACGTCGAGATATTCCGCTTTCTTTCTTTCTCGCGTGCGATGCACATTTCACGCCTGTACTCGTTAAATGTCAAGTTCGGCCTCGTTATTACAAATGACACTTCCACGCGCGTGTCTCGAGATATATAAAATACACTGAAGAGGGAAACGAAAAGACACACACACGAGTCGTGCCAAGTGCAATATTATCGATCGATCGTCATATCAAGCGCGTATATGCGTCTCTATATATTTCGTCTGCGTGCGCGTGCAATCAGAAAGCATTGATAGACGAGAGAGCGCGTTGCTCGTATATATACGCGAACGAGAGGCACTTTACGATAAGACCTTGATAAGATATCGCTATACGCATCGAACCTCATCACTCCATGCGCGAATATAACACGCATGTGTGCGTATATATAAATATACACACACCGTACGTATATATGCACGCGTGAAGGTGAAGCAGTAACAGCAGCAACACGACATCAGGCCGAGCTATATTCGTCGCGCCCGAGAAAGAGAGAGAGAGAGAGAGAGAGATTGAAGTCTTCGTTAGCGTGGCATGAATCGCGCGTCGTTAGTCCCCCCCCGTCAAATCTCTCTCCCCAACGACGATGCGTAGCGCAGCAAAGAAATTCTCCAGCGGTAGCTCTGATATTTCGAAAATTGGCTAGACTGTGCTGTCGCGCTATATCCTCTTCTACTCTCTCTCTCTCTCGTGTTGTCGTCTTTTTTCCGAAGTGTAGTGTCTAGCGAATCATAATAATCTAGTTGCGCATGCACGCCAACGAGTAGCGGCGCCTGGCTATGCTTATCTATATACATGTGTATATATATACACCTGTATATATACCTATCTACTCGTGCTAGTTTGTTTCGAGCTGGCTTTTGAACGCGAAGCAGGCAACCGTGCGCGCGTAAAATAATAATCGCGTTCTATGAGAGTTTTCTGCTGCCAAGGTATACGCTTGTACCAGCTTTAAAATGTTTTTATTTGCCCGTTGCGCATTCTCTCTTTCTCTCGCTCTCTTGGACGAGCTTTCGGAACGCGTAGCAGCTGAGGGGAAAGAATGATGCGCTTAAGTATTCCATCAAGGTATGCAGAATAGAATGAAAAATTGGGTTGGGGAAGGGAAAAAAAAAGATATTATGTTGACGATATTATAAAGTCAGAGGCTAAATTTAAACGGATATATTGTTATTTGTTTAGAATGAAAAAGTTTCTTTTATATTCAGTTTCTAGCTTTTATACTGTTTTTATGGTCTTTCTTTGTTTACAATAGTGTTCTACAATAAAACGCCTGTAGTACGCTATACAAAGAGTTTAAAATTAGAGGAATTTCATTAAACGAAAATTTAGCCAAGCAAGCGTTAGTGAGAGTACTCTAATGAATTTAATTCGAAAGAAAGTGTGTGCGCGTGTAAAATATATTAAAAAAAAGTGCAATATCAGCTTTCAACTGTTCAACAACTTGTTTCAGTTACACGGAAAAAGAGTCTCTTTCTCTTCTTGAACTCGACTGTTCTTCATTTAATGAAACGCAACGCCGAAGAACCCGATGCGAAAGGAAAATATTCTCACACACAATCTAACTACACCTCTCGCTCTCTCTCTCTCTCTCTCTCTCTCTCTCTCTTTCGCGTGACATCCAGTTACATTTCTCCGAATAATTAACGCGCACGGCACTTTTATCAGATTAACCGTCGCGTATATAGATATGTATACGTTACGCGCCAGAATGAAACACTAATCACAAATCGTCGAGTCAGCTCGCAGTATAGTGAAAGACCGTTATATATCTCCTCTCTCTCTCTCTCTCTCTCTGTCTATCTTTCACAGCTTCCCTTGCAATTTTATATAGCCGACTACAAAAAAAAAAAATGAGAGAGAAAGAGCTGAATTAAAAAATATGCAATCTCGCGACACGTTAAAATACCACATACGCGCGTACGAGTGTGCAAAAATTATTAGGGACAACGCAGGCATCGCGTGGAAATGCCAGGCAATTGCGGCGAGATTGTAGCTCTGACGCGTGAATTCTCGCCCGATAACACCTACACACCCGCCGCCGCATGCGCGTGTCTTTTGGGGAAGCTAACGATTCAACTTGGCGCGCGCTCGCGTCCGTGTTACAGCTCCCCATGCGCGCATGCGACACTATCGACTATCGTATATGGTGGTGGGTAGCTATACCACCGCTTCCACCACGTAGCACTTCTACCCCTTCACGCAATGTGCGTTCCTCTCTCATTCGCTCCCTTCCTGTCCCGTCTTTCTAGCACTTGCCGTTCGCTTTATCACGCGTGCTTCGCAAAATTTATAGGCCGACGCGCGAGCGAAGCACTCTCCTAGAAATTGCCAGGTTCTCGCACGCGCGTTGCCACGAGGAGATATTGTTTTCAGGAATTATGGCGTGTACAGCGCGGCGTGGCAATAGCATAGAGAAAGAGAGCACCGGAAAAATGATGTTTTTAAATTTGCTCGCTGCTGCTGCTGCTGTACGAGTCGTCGCCGCTGCGGCTATTGTTGACAATATTATTTATTTTCGTTTCTTTTTTTTTTTGTCACCGAGGAATTGTATAGAAGCGGCGAGTGTATGATTAATTGGTTGAGGGTCTCTAAAAATAGTGCAGCCGTTGAAAATGGAACTGTGTTAATTTTTTAAAGGTAAATTAATGCACCGGTGTCGACGTAAAATGTCATTTAAATAAATTAACTACTTTTTTTTTCTTTCTAGACTAGTATATAATGTGCAACGGTCGCAAGCATATCGATTTTCCAAGGCGACCTAATTGATTTCTTTCTCGAAACGTGCAATTTTTCAACGCGCGCGCCAAGCGCGTTATCTACCCCCCATAAATTGCGTTCGAAGCTGCGCGCGGTAACATTGTTCTGACTAATGAGCTGATTACCTGCTCGTGTATATATATAGACGGCCAGTAAACCTCTGGAGTGACGAATTGCCCTACTAAATGCGCGCCATTTCTCTGGTCTGTTAAAACACCCGTTCCAACACATATTCACTATCTCTCTCTTTCTCTCTACCTCCCTAAAAAACTTATCTAAAGTAGATCGGGTATTCTTATATATGAGTGAGACTGTATTATCTGACAAAACACTAATTATCCCTTCCGCGTATAAACTGCACACACATACAAACACATAAAGAGAAAGAGAGGCAGAGCGCGGGTAGAGGCGAGGCAGACAAACGAGGCACTCGAGTTAGCGGGAGATAATTTCGGCACGAGACAGTGTTTTTCGAGAGCCCGTTAATTCTCGAGACCTTGGGAGTGAAAGAGGGAGAGAGAGAGAGAGCATGACGACGAGGATGCAATTATCCTCCCGCGAAATCGTTCCAGAACAATTGCGAAATGACATTTTCGCTGCTGCTGCTGCTGCCTGCGACTCTCCCTTTCCGAGATTGCGTCGTCTTCTCTCCGTCTCGTGCTCTGGTTTTCGCCCACGGGCCGCCAACAGAGAGAGAGAGAGAGAGAGAGAGAAAGAGTATGTTTCGCGCGCAAGCGTCACGCGGATAAGGTTCTCTCTTCTCTTCTTTTCTCTCGCTCTGTTTCTCTCTCTCTCTCTCTCTTACGCGCGCGGCTGGAGGTCCGTTGTACTCTCCAAGAAGAGAATAGGCCGCTGCTGTGGTGTGCGCGAGGCTTTTGTTGGCTGGGAGACGACGACGACGACGACGAGAGAAGAGAAAAAATTTAATCAAGCGCATTTGATTTCACTTGTTAAACACCGCGAGCCAGGAACTAGTTTAGCGCGTCGAATACACGGGGCTAATTTAAATTGGCTTTGTTTTTATTTGCCTTCAAATAGAGAGAGAGAGCAGCATTCTCGTTAATTAAAATTAGTATACACGCGAGAAAGGGAGAACGGGAGGAGTAGTAGTATAGTTGCTATCAAAACGCGAACCTTTGTCCACGAATGGTGAATAATAAAGTTTTAATTACCCCCCTGGTTATTGCGATAACAAGAGCGTCAGTTTAGAACGAAAACTATACTCTCTCAATATACAAGAAAGCGCGCTCGCTATATATATAGTATATAGCTATGCGCGTATAACCCGCAACTTTTGTAATAAACGTAAAGCACAGGCTATATGTTTGAAGATCGTCGATTGTTGATACAAAATTCGTTACCGCTAACACTGCAACTTCGTACCCCAAGATCGTGCTTTTAAAAGCCCATTCATCAGCCGCGTTGCAGCCGCGAAGCTTTTAAAACGACATAATATAGAAAATACAAAAAAAAAAAAAAAAAGCGGCCCGGTGTAGAGCATCCGCTTGCCATAAATCGAAAAAATCAAACGCGTGTATGCGTGGGTGACACGTTGGAATAACTTGCGCGGGAAGAGGGAAGGGGGAGAGAACGATTGCTTTCCCATGCATCAGAGAGCCGCCGCGCCCGGCGCAACAATGACTTTTAAAAGCCATGTTTCATTGGAAAGCGCTCGCGTATATAATACAATAGTCAACAATTTGTTCAGGATAAATATAAATCCGGCCGACCAACCGAAAGAGAGAGAGAGAGAGAGAGAGAGAGAGAGAGAGAGAGGTAGAGAGGGAAAAGCATTTATCTTAATTCATCCCGTAAATTAACTCGCCTCGCGAGCAAAAAGTTGTACGCTTGGTTGTGTATACGAGAGGGGGAGGATGGGAAAAGTACTATATATACGTGTATGTGTGTGTGTGTGTACGAGTGAACCTTTCGCCGAAGGAACAAAACGTTGTGGGTGTATGTCCTACGTGGCCGGACCTATTATCCTTATCTCTACCGCATCATCGCGGCTGAAGGTGCGGGAGCGGCAGAGAGGAAGAAGGGTTCGTATATACGCATAGGGCATGAGCATCAGACCTGTGGTAAAAGCATATATATACGCGTGGTTAGCCAGTAGCAGAAGCAGCTCTGTGTTTTCAGTCGCGTACACTGTTATATTTTTTAAGCGCTGCTGATTTTTTACGACGCGCTTTTGTGGCAGTGTTGAACGCGTTAAATAAAGTCGTCGTTTGTTCTTCATGGTATATTAGACATAGAAGTATAGTATAAGGGCGCGATTGTTAAAGGTGCCCTCAGCTGCACGTGATTTATGGGGAAAATGAAAAGTATTATCACTCAATCGAGTATAGGGAGAGTGAGAGAAAGAGAGCATTAGTTATCGTAGAACATAAACCATTCAGTATGTCACCGGAGTTCTAAACGTGGCAATCCACTTAAACTAAAAACCACTAGAGAGCTACAGTGTAACGCGCTAAACCTCTCAAAATGCAACAAATCAAGTCCTCAGCAGTCGTTCCCTCTCTTTCGATTGCTAGTTCCCCCACGCGCGCAATATCTTTCAAAAATAATCCATACGGATACATTCTTCACCCCTCTACACATACACAGAGAGTTCTATCTTTCGCAGCGTAGCGACTACTTCACCTGCTCTCTTCCTCGAGAGAGCGCAAACCGGCCAGAAACAACGGGATGAAACTCGCGGACAATGGACACTTCTTTTTTACTCCCTCCTTCGCCTCCTTCCTCCTCTCGAGGCGATTCACGGAAAGGCTTTTCCACACGGCGGCTACGTGACGCGGGTCGACAATGCGGTAGGCGAGCACGCGCGGCGCGTCTTCGACAGTCCTGCGCTCTCTCTCTCTCTCTCTGTCTCTCTCTCTCTGTCTCTCTCTCTCTCTCTCTTTTCTCTTTGTTTTTCTTTTAGTGGAGACGCTTTTTAAATAAGATAAAGGCGTAATGCCACTTTTCCCTCTCTCTCTCTCTCTTTCGTTTTTTCGAGGGTAGTAGCCCGCCGACGACGACGTGGACGACGAGGACTACGAGACAAAGTTTAAATAGGATTTCACGCTGTCGGGGAGAGAGAAAGAGAGAGAGAGAGAGAGAGAGAGAGAGAGAGAGAGAGAGAGAGAGCGTATTTTAAGCGGCCGTACGATTAATTTCCGAGAGGTATTGTGGTGTATTTTGCGGTAATTATGGGAAATGGGGAAGGGAGCTCGATTTGCTTTGTATGTGCGGTATTATGAGCGGAACGCAATGTTTTTTTAATAAATATAAAGCTGATGGGTGATGAACGTGATGGTCTTTGTATGAGAAATCAAGAAAAATATCTCTATAAGCGTGAGAGATAAGAAGGGCAAATAGCTTGTGTCGTTATATAAGATATGTCAGATATATATAGCAATCGTGTCAAATTTGGCTAATTTTTACATAACGCGTGGAGTGTACGGTATACAAACGAGGAATACAAAAGCACCGACGCGTGATTGGAACACGTCTCAACGACATTATATATCTCTCTCTCTCTCCCGCCACATTCCGAGAATTGTTGATTCAGGTGTGGCCTCGACGTACAAGAGCGCGAATCGACTATGAAAAATGATGGCTCGATCATTCTGTCTACTCCTCCGTCATTTCTCTTTTTCTTTTTATCTCCTAGTTACACTCACTCGCGTGCTCGTTATTAATGATTATTTCGTGAAAGGGTAACGCGAGTGGCTCAAGGAGCCCACACACAAAGAGGAGAGAAGAGATCGCTCGTGTGAGCTACGAGCGCGCGAAGCGTTTTGTTTGAAATGCCTTTTTTTCTTGCGCGTGCGGAAGAAAAGAAGCTCACTCACTTGCCCGCGGCAACGGCGACGACGACGACGGTGGTGGTGGTAGCAATAAACACTTTTCCCGCACGCTGCTGAAGTCTAGAACCGAAGGCGCACACTTGATTCTTTCATTTTCCCGGCAGGAGGCACTTAGGAAGCCGCCGCTGCTGCTCCGCGACGACGACGCATTCTTATATACTTACCCTTTCGCTCTCACGCGGTCTCCGTGTCGAGTCTTCGACGAGGCTCTTAGGTTTGATGGGTTTCGCACGCGAGAGAGTGAGAGGAGAAGGTGGAGGAGGAAACCTCTCTTTTTTCCCCCTTTCGGCCAATTTTATACCGCGCGCCGCGGTGTCTGTAATTACTCGGCTCACTGCATTTACAATGTAGCGTCTCTCTCTCTCTCTCTCTCTTTTGTAAAAGAGAAAGACAGGAGAGAGAGAAAGAGAGAGAGAGATGACGCGCTAGAGCAAAGCAAGACAGGCGCTATAAATACAAGTCTAGAGCGCGCAGAAGACACGATGCAACACAAAAGTGACTATTGTCATTCAAAGTCGAGAATTTGTAAGCGCGCGGGAGAAGAAAGACGCGAACGGGGACACGTCGGTCATCAAATATGTATTATCAGCGCGTCCGCGCGAGCATAGAGAGAGAGGAAAAGGTCGGTTGAGTGAAAATCGGACGGGTAAATATATGCACATAATCCAGGGAAAATCCGAAAAAGAAGCGAGAGAGAAATGCGAGATGAGGACCTCTCGACTCCCACTCCAGGTAGATTTTTTTTTATCCTCAAACTCAAACTCCGTGGTTCTTTCCCATTGTGATGCGCGTCCTCGAAAAAAGCCAAGAGAGAGAGAGAGAGAGAGCGAGAGAGGAAGAGGCAGTCGGGCAGAAGAAGCCGCACTAGAAGAAAAGGGATCGACAGGTGCGGATATGGCCGCGAGTGTTTTTTACCATCTCCCTCCCCCTTCGTCGCCGTCCAGTAGTTCTTCACTGATGAGACTTCGGCTAACTGGGGCGTGATGATGAACTAACGTCGCCATCACAAAACGCGCGCGTGCCCGTTGATCCGGCCGTTGTTTTCCCGAGGATCGGTTTTAATTTTCGTCGCTATACGCAGAGCGCGGAAAATAACAACGAGGAATAATTATGTGCGTGATGCTGCATACGCGGCGTTGTTAGTCTATTAGGTGTAATTGCACGCGATTAAACGGATGAGTCGGATGCAATTTTAATGGCACACGTACACTCAGTTTTGTCGATGCGATTATAACGAATATATTACAGTTTTCGATGTACCCGAACGCGCATTACCGAATAATATATAATTGATGAACGCGTGTGTATTGGACGTGTTAAACTATTAACAACAGTGAAATTATAAAACGTGGGATCGTTGCTACACGCACCAGTGCAGTTTTCAAACAGTCAGACTTTCTGGCTTTCCTTCCTCAAAGAAACCGTACAACATTTTCCGGTCCGTCGGCACAGGCCACGTCGCCGCAATGTACTCACTTATTTCCGAGCGGACGTGTGCATATACACATAGATCAAAGCCTGACAGTATAGTTACGTCCATATACTAGCACTACACACGTAACGGGAAGCAGCAGCCGACACGAAATATTAGTAACTGGGCCAAGCCTCCGACGAATGTTCTTCTACCGACGAGGATCATCCGCGGAACGCGAAAGAGACCAACAAGTCAGCTACCTAGGCACGTCGTTTTCTCTCTCTCTCTTTCTCTCTCTTGCCAGAAGCGAGCAGCTTCGTGCCGTACAGTGTGCGCGCGTTATCTTTATCTTCCTCTCTCGGCTTGCAGTGCACGATCTTACTATTTTACTGCTCAAGAGCGAGAGAGAGAGGCTGTTTGCCGGAGGTACAAGGGCCGGTCGTATATATACGGTCTCTCGAAGATTATACGCTTTATGTGCGCGCGAAGTTTGTGGCTGTTTGCGAGTACCTATACCCTTCTCTATGTGTGTGCATATAGATATGTGTATGTGTATATATGACGAGTTCGAGCAAGAGGTGGGAAAGTTATGCGCTTTGCACTGCTGTGGTTGCGAGTGAAAAATATGACGGATCGCTAGTTCCTAGAGTTGTTAATTCAATGGCTATACACACACACACACACACACACACACACACACACACACACACACACACACACACACACACACACACACACAC
>JAYJLV010079441.1:0-14489 GCA_036873485.1 Torymus texanus
AGATAGCCGCGGTCCCGTGGCGGCTCGTGCGTGAGAGCCCCGCCGACACGAGATACTAGTCTCAGCCGGAGATTACAGAGAATCGTACGCGTATATGTGATAGCCTGGCGTCCTGTATTTATTAAATTTAAATTTTCTTTTGACAGTAATTAAAAGTACCAATAAAGTTAATAGAATTGTACGCACTTGCATAAGATGCTTTTATATGTTAATTAAAGAAAAGTAAAGGAACATCATAAAGCATTTATAAATTCCCATACTCTTTTTACTGCTTACACCGATGCTGAGAATTTTAAAATGTATATAATATAAGTGTATAAAATTAGAAATCATATGCATATTAATTAGACAGTAACGAAGAGTACCAATAAAGCTAGTACTATAGAATATAAAACATAAAGTCACATTTACCATTATACGTACAAACATAAGATGCTTTTAAACATCAATAAAGAAGTACATACAGTTATATATACTAATTTTAAAAAGCCAACATAGATCATACACTTATATCTGGATTAGATAGAAATGATAAGTGCCGCTGAAGTTAGAGTATTATACAGTACTATAAATAGCCAGTTACATTGATCATTTACAGTTAGTACACATATATAAATAATGGTGTACATATTAAATAAATAAATTCTTGAACTTTTATATTACTTATACCGTAGAAAAGGAAAGAAACAGAAAACTAATTTATGAATCTTAACAAAACACAAATAGCACATTATGGATTTTAATATATTATATGTAACATTATGAATTTCTTTGCCGTTTATCTTTCCAAGTAGCTAAAAATACTTACTTGTATGTAATAGGATTATCTTGGATTTTTCTTTCGATTACCATATGTGCTAACTTATATTGATCTAAAGCTTTATTGCCATTATATTTTCCCAAAATAATTTTGCCATCTAAATTTTGTTCCGTATTCAGAATATTAAATACTTCATTTTTAATATAACTATCTAAAATATCATAGCAAACAAATATGTGATGATTGACAAATGGAAAATGAAATTTAAAATTTAGGGAAACTAACAGAAGTAAAAACAACTAACGTGTTACATGAATAAGAGATGTTTCTGTTGATTGACCATCTACAATACTTTCATCAAAAGAAATACTTGATTCATGACCATCTACCTGCATGTATTCACTATCATCATGCAAATTATTTTGTATCATTAAAAGCCCTTTCTCATAATTATACTTTGCTATTATATCTATCACATTCACTTCATCTTTCAAAATACATATCATTTGTTCATTATTCAAATAATAAAAATTTTCATCATCAATACCATTACCTAAATAAAAAACGAAAACATATTGAACAAAAATGCAATATTCAAAATTATACCAAAAATAAAAAATGCAAAAGCAACATGTATACAAAGATATACACATTATAAACATGACAATTTTATGGTTAATTTTTAGGAATAAGAATGCATTTATACTTACTGACAAAAAGGTCATAGAACTGTTGATAATTATATTTCTTCAGAAACTCGTTCATCGTGTATATCATAAGACGACATGTATTATAATAAATATATTCCTTCTTCTTGATACAAGTATATATTATAACCAATTTCGAAATGAGGCTTTGCGCATAATTGGTCGTCTCATCAACACAAGGGTAGTACGTCGACTAACTACAGTCAGAAGGAGTCCCCTACCGATGTCGTTGGTAAACCGGACACAAAATTTGGTGGCTCAGCCACCAAAAGTAGGAGAATGACTCGCTTATACTGTCGTGTAGCTGTTCACATAGCAGTTGGGCAAGCGACATAACAAAACTTCTTTCCATGTGATGAACTTGCAATTTTTTTTACATCAGACTCCTTGAGCAAGTATTCATTCACAAGATTTTGATTGCATACTTTTTCACCTGATGCCCAATCATAATTATAATCATTTTCGAGTTTCTTTTGAGTAGGTGAATATTGTTCATACATTTTTTTGTAAAATACAATATTATGTATTTTTTTGCTATATTTTTCATTTTCATTTTCATCTTCTTCGTCGTTGCTGTCATCATCAGATTCAAAATCAGAAGTGTCCCCTATGGGCAACATCAATTCTTAAACGTGATGATTCCGCTCTGTCATTTCGCATAAATCCCTTTATAAAAAGTATGCTGTTGACTGAGTGGAAGATTTTTTACTAGATCTTTTTCTAGAAGACATGATGATATCAACTTCGTTTTCAATAACTAGATGACAGATTTTTCGCACCAATGGCAATGAATAAGTAAATGATGAACAGGATTACACAATTGCGTTTGTATTTTTATGATAGGCTTGTAGACTTAAACAGTTTTGAGGGTCGCTGATTTAGAAAATACGGTCCAAACCAAAGAAGAAGTTGTAATTTCTCTGTTTCTCACAAAAATTATAATTATTTTACCTGTGTACTTGTATAAAGATGGAAAACATTTTGCATTGGCATAAATGGAAAATATTTCATATTTTCTTATAATGGCTGTTTCTTTTTTAGGTACTTTCAAACAAGATAAACATTGGTAAAAACCGCGCCGAAAGAGCCGCACGCTATCTCCCCACCGCAACAATTCCGCCGCCTCGCCGCAGTCTGCGCGCGCATTTCCCCACCCGGTACCGCCCGCTGAGAGGTATAAGACCTCGCTTCGGCCGGTTATTGCATCATTCGATCGCTCGAGCTATTCGCTACCGTTAAGAGTAGACGAACTTCTGCGGTCGAAACGAATTTTAAAACGAATTTTCAACCGGAAGAAATGCAAAAGTTTGTCAAGTCATCCGCCATTTTGTGTCAACCATTTTGAATTTTTCATATTCAAGCTCATTTTCGAAATCAGCGACCCTTAAAACCATTTATAACGAATTTTGAACCGGAAGAATGCGAAGTTTTCTAAAGTCGTCCATTTTTTCCGCCATTTTGTGCCAGTCATTTTGAATTTTGCATTTTTGAGCTCATTTTGGAAATCAACGACCCTCAAAACCATATAAAACGAATTTTCAACCGGAAGAATGCAAAATTTTCTAAAATCGTCCGCCATTTCGTATCAGCCATTTTGATTTTTTTCATTTTTGAGCTCATTTTTGAAATCAGCAACCTCGAAAACTATAGTAAAAAATTTTTCAGGCCATCGATCTATATAGTATGTTTTGACCAAAAATTTTAAATTTATGACAGCTTTTGCGTGCCATCTTGAAATCGCCATTTTGTTTTTTTGGAAAACTGCTGTCATTATAAGAAAGCCTCGATAAAAAAGACTCGATTAGAACCTTTCATGGAGATCAATATTGCCGTTTCCTCCTTCAAAAAATAGGATTTCTGCCGAAAAACTTGCAAAAAATTGGTACTTTTTTGAAAGAAGTGGTCATAACTTTTTACCATGAAGTTGTAGGCCAATTTTGAAAACGGGATTCGATAGAGGAGACTTTAAGCTATCTGTATTAGTATATTTCAATTTTTTCTACGACGTTTAGATCAAAAGTTACAGCGTCAAGTACAAATTTTGGAGATTTGGTATGAAAAGGGTTAAAGTGACATAGGAGGTTTGGGTAGATAGGATTAAGCGATTAGAAGCATTGAGAGATTTAGTGGCGAGGCACATCGATCAGGCGCGAGAAAACAGACGCGAGAGTATAATAAGAACAAGCGAGACGTGCAGTTTAGCGGGGCAGACTTAGTGATGTGACAAACTCATCCGTTGTCTAGTGGTGTTAATAAGTTTTCCATGAGCTAGTGTCGAAGTATGAGGGATCGTTAAAAGTCGTGGAAATTAGGTCGCCAATAGTTTATGTTCTCGAGATTGTTAGTGGGCACACGCGGCGCACTGCGAAGGCATACGTATCGGAACTTAAACGCTACCCCCCGCCCCCCCCCCCCAGGACCGTGAATATTTTAAGCAAATTATAATTCTATTCTGTTTTTAGAAAATCATGGAAGGCGAAAAGCGTGGCGGAGGAGCCGAGTGTGAGGCCGCCTTCCCCTGTGGAAGTTGAGAGGTCCCCAGCAACCCGCAGCGACGCAGCAGTGGAACCGAGAGAGGAGGAGAGGCCAGAATCTATCCGTAGCTGGTATGAAATGTGGAAAGAGGAGAGAGATCTCCACCACCGGAGGAACATCCAGGACCGCCATGTAGAAGGAAGCCGAGAGTGGAGTCGCGGAGGCAGGACAACGATGAGCGCCAAGCACGGTTGAACGGAGGATGATGTTTGGCGAATTGTGGCCCATCTCTACGGACCCAGTGGTGGACCCGCCAGCCTACTATTGTTTCAACTGCTGGCAGAGTGGACACGATCAGATGCGATGCCCCCCGGTCCAAGGTGCGGGCATTTTGTTAAAATTGCGGAAGATATGGAGTCAACCTGGCGGTGTGTCCGAGATGTGCCACGGTGCACAGTATGCCAAACGTTTCAAAAATCGCTCAACGAATCAATTCTTGACCAATGTGAACGTTTTTTTAAATGCTCGTTTTTATACAGGCTTTCTTAATGCACTGCAACAATTTCGGAATAAACCTGACAGCTAACCCAACCAACCCCTAGAAACCATTCCTACCAAACCTGAAGCAGGCTAACCCATCTAACTCTGGGAACAGCGAGTTTAATCTTCATTTTTCTTTAAAAAATCGAATTCTAATCCACAAGTAGGCTAACCCACCTAGACTCTATCCCACTTAACCCCTAACTCAAGTAAACCAGATATTGTAAAAAATTCAGCATTTTTAAAAAAAGAAAAGACTTCAGGAGTTCTGAAAATCAGTCTAATGAACTGATAATAAATACATTAGTCTTTCGTTATTTGATAGAAACAAAAATAAGATAGAAATAAATGATATCAGCTAATTTCACTGAATGAAATAATAACAAATACGTATTGAATTTCTACATATAATTAAACATTAATATATTTAGAATGCTTAGACACTGATGAATTGAATGAAAAAACATCGAAAAAATGTATTCAAACTAAAGTTTGACTGATGGCATGCATTGAAGAAACGAATAAAAAAATGAATCCTTTTTTGACCTGTAATACCCTTATACGTATTTGTTATTATTTCATTCAGTGAAATTAGCTGATATCATTTATTTCTATCTTATTTTTGTTTCTATCAAATAAAAAAGACTAATGTATTTATTGTCAGTTCATTAGACTGATGTTCAGAACTCCTGAATGCTTTTCTTTTTTTAAAAATGCTGAATTTTTTATATTGTTGGTTTACTTGAGTTAGGGGTTAAGTGGAATAGGGTCTAGCTGGGTTGGGGAATTGATAACGCGAAAAACCATGTCGAAAATATAAGTCTGGAAGAATGAAAGGTTGGAAGAATGTAATATTGCAAGAATCTAAGGTTAGAAGAATGTAAGGTTGGAATACTGTGAGGCTGAAAAAATGTAAGGTTGGAAAATGAGAGGTTAAAACCATGTGAGGTTAGAACAATGTAAGGTTGGAAAAATCTAAGGTTGGAAGAATGTTAGTTTCGAAGAATTTAATGTTGGAAGAATTTCAGGTTGCAAAAATATAAGGTTTGAAGAATGTAGAAGAATGTAAGGTTTGAATAATATCAGGTTGGAACAGTGTAAGGTTGGAAGATTCTAAGGTTGGAAGAATGTGAGGTTAGTACAATGTAATGTTTCAAAAATGTAGGATGGCAAGAATGTAATGTTGGAGGAATGTATGGATGGAAGCATGTAAGTTTAGAACAATGTTAGGTTGGCGAAAAGTACGGTTGGAAAAATTTTAGGTTGTAAGAATGTAAGGTTGGAAAAATGTAATGTTGAAAAAATGTGAGCTTAGAAGAATGTCAGGTTAGAACTATGTAAGATTGAAAAAATGTAACGTTGGAAGAATGTATGGTTGGAAAAATGTAATGTTGAATGAATGTAAAGTTGGAATAATGTATTGTTAAAAAAATGTGAGGTTAGAACAATATTAGGTTGGAACGTTGTAAGGTTGGGAAAACGTTAGGTTAGAACAATTTTAGGTTGACACGTTGTAAGATTGGGTAAATATAAGGTTAGAATAATGTAAGGTTCGAAGAATGTAAAGTTGCAAGAATATGTGGTTACAAAAATATGAGTTTGGAACAATCTAAGGTTGGAAAAATGGGAGGTTAGAAAAATTGTAGGTTTCGAAAAAAGTATGGCTACAATATGTAAGGTTGAAAGAATGTAATGTAAGAAAAAGTGAGGTTGGAACAATGTTGGGATGGAACAGTGTAAGGTTGAAATATTGTAAGGTTGGAAGAACGTAAGGTTGGAAGAATGTTATGGTTCTAGAATTTAATAAATGTAGATTTGGAAAAATGTAAGTTTGTAATATTGTAAGATTGGTAGAAGGTAAGGTTGGGAGAATGTAAGGTTCGGAGAATGTATGGTTGGATGAATGTATAGATGGAAGAATGTATGGCTGGAAGAATGTAAGGTTGGAAAAATGTAAAGTTGCAAGAATATGAGGTTACAAAAATATGAGTTTGGAACAATCTAAGGTTGGAAAAATGCGATGTTGAAAGAATTGTAGGTTTTGAATAAAGTATGGCTGCAAAATGTAAGGTTGGAAAAATGTAAGGTTGAAAGAATGTAATGTAAGAAAAATGTGAGGTTAGAACAATATTAGGTTGGAACGTTGTAAAGTTGGGTAAATGTAGGATTGGAAGAATGTAATGTTGGAAGCATGTAAGTTTGGAACAATGTTAGGTTGGCGGAAAGTAAGGTTGGGAAAATGTAATGTTGAAAAAATGTGAGGTTAGAACAATGTCAGGTTAGAACCATGTAAGGTTGGAAAAAATCTAAGGTTGGAAGAATGTATGGTTGGAAAAATGTAATGTTGAATGAATGTAAATTTGGTATAATGAAATGTTGCAAGAATGTAAGGTTGGAATTATGTATTGTTAAAAAAATCTGTGGTTAGAACAATATTAGGTTGGAACGTTGTAAGGTTGGGAAAACGTGAGGTTAGAACAATTTTAGGTTGGAACGTTGTAAGGTTGGGTAAATGTAAGCTTGGAAGAATGTAAGGTTGGAAGGATGTAATGTTGCAAGAATATGAGGTTACAAAAATATGAGTTTGAAACAATCTAAGGTTGGAAAAATGGGATATTGGAAAAATTGTAGGTTTCGAAAAAAGTATGGCTGCAAAATGTAAGGTTGGGAAAATGTAAGGTTGAAAGAATGTAATGTAAGAAAAATGTGAGGTTAGAACAATATTAGGTAGGAACAGTGTAAGGTTGAAAGATTGTAAGGTTGGTAGAATTTAAGGTTGGGAGAATGTAAGGTTGGTAGAATTTAAGGTTGGGAGAATGTAAGGTTGGGAGAATGTAAGGTTGGGAGAATGTATGGTTGGATGAATGTATAGATGGAAGAATGTATGGCTGGAAGAATGTAAGGTTGAAAAAATGTAATGTGGAAGGAATGTAAATTTAAAAAAATGTAATGTTGCAAGAATGTATGGTTGGATGAATGTATGGTTGGAAGAATGTAAGGTTGAAAAATGTAAGGTTAGAACCATTTAAGGTGAGAACAATGTAAGGTTGGAAAAAATTAGGGTTGGAAGAATGTAAGGTTAGAAGAATGTAAGGTTAGAAGAATGTGAAGTTAGAATAATGTGAGTTTAGGCCAATGTCAGGTTGGAACAGTCTAAGGTTTGAAGAATGTAAGTTTGGAACAATGTTACGTTGGCAGAGAGTAATGTTGAAAAAATGTTAGGTTGTAAGAATGTAAGATTGGGAGGATGTAAGGTTGGACGAATGTATAGATGGAAGAATGTAAGATTGGGAAAATGTAAGGTTGGGTTATTGTAACGTTAGAAGTATGAACGGTTGGAAGAACGACTGGAAACAGAATAAAGCTCATTGCATCACCAGCATCCTGGAAGGCATCGACGATGCACAGCAATCATCGCGAGATATCATGGAGACCTACTGGAACAATGTCTTTTCCCGGCCGGTACTTGTACACAAATTTTTAACACGGAGGATAGACCAACTCATTTAGCTAGACGGGCAGCAACGAGCATTTCGGGGTGGGATCGATGGTTGCTGTGGGGATGCAGGGATACCATTGCCTTTCTCGATGCCATTCTTGGGAGCCAGGACACCAATTTCCGTTTGCTATACATCGACCTTCTCGGCATTGCCAAGGCCTTTGATAGTGTGTTTCGCACTGCCCTCCGGGCTACCGCAGAAGCAGCTGGGAGTCCTCCCGAGATGATAGCGTATCTCTGAGGCTACTATCAGCGAAGCACCACCATGCTATCATGTTGCGGATGAGAATCAAAATGACTTGGAATTACGAGATATGTAAGGCACAACGATCCGCTCTTGCCGATCATCTTCAACATTATTATGTACCACACTTTCTCCGTTCTCTTACTGAAGAATGTGGTGCCAGATTCAATAACCCCATCATCCGAGCCATGTTTATCGCCGACTACCTGACCCTATTCGCCGACTCACCAACCGCCGACCATCGGTCTTCAACACCTACTCGACGACACGATTAATCACCTCGAGGATTGTGGGCTGGTGCTAAACAATACTGAATCTCACACGGTCACCATTTTCAGAGATTCGAATAGAAGGAAGATAGTGATCGATGAAAGAGTCACCTTTATCGTCCGGGTTTGCTGGTACTAGAACATAGCCGCGAGGAAGCAAGGAATCATGAGTCTACCTAGAAATGGAATCAGTCAACTGAGCCCCTCCTTCCTGAAGACTGCAGCTTCTTCGAAAATCTATTATCATATGGCCCTAGAGAGAATTATCATCAGCAAACTTCAGCAAGTTGACAAAATGGTGAATTTCACAGGAAGACGGTGGTTAAGTACTCGGTAGGATACTTTCACGCTCCTGTCGGCATACGATGTACCAGCAAGCCCATCCGTGCGCTAGCTAGCGTCCCTCTACCGGCGCTACCGCCTTCTACGTCAGGTGCCGGCTCAAAATGCGACGAACATAACCGATCCTTGTCTGACCAAAGAAGTTCGCCTTGTAATAAACGACTCATTGATAGGAACACCATCATTGTGGATGAAGAGAGCTGCAAGAAGCAGTGACCTGACGGCACGGCCTGATAGAAGGGTACTCCATTCACGGTGCCAACTAACACCAATGAGTAACGGACGGAACAACACTTCTTACAGGCAGAAATTATATCAACTGTCATAATCTAAGAATCAGAGCACTTCCTACCAAAGCTAGAATCACCAGGGGAAGATACGTGGATCGGAGCTGGCGTGCGGGGTACGTATTGCCGGTATCCAACAATATGCCTCCGCACCCACGGCGTGTGAATCACTCGCCATAACATCATCCTTACTTATATTGGTAGGAATTTATGCGAAGGACTGCATAAGCCCGACATCATCTCCATCATGGGAATTCTGAGTGTGGTTATAGATACCCAAGTTGTCGGTGGACAGTCCAATCTCAAGCGGGCTTGGATTTTCAAAATGCAAAAGTGCCATAGAAGATCTAGGAGAAAAGAATATTCTCCATCTCCCAACAATTTTATCCTGTAGGAGGGTTTGGTGCAAGAAATCCGCCGATGACCTCCTTAGTTCAATTACTATCAACCGCCAGGTTGTCGCCGTCCTCGCCACCAGAGACCTCATAGGAGGTGCTATAGTCAATAGGGTTTTTAATATCAGCACCGTCGTGAAATATTGGAACTCATCCTAGATAGGATATCCACTCTCGGTGCTGCATTTCGGCATAATCTTCATCAAGAATATATGAATTATGTAGATACTGTATATAAGTAGATGTAAATAACTAAAATCTCTATGTAATTTATACAACAAAGATGAATATTTTTTAAAGTGTAAGGTACACACGAAACAACTTAACATTTTTGTTAACTTCAAATATTGCAATTATTTTTAATCAACAGTAACGAAGGTAATTCGAGTTTTTTCTATTTAAGTGTTAAAATATGAAGCCATAATCAATTTTTTTTTTCATTTTTCTAACAAGATTGGAATACTTATTTTTTCTAGTGGTGTATCTATAAACGAGAATCAATGTGTAAAACTGAATTCTAAATTGATCGAAAATCATAATTGCCAAACAATCACAGAATATGATTTCTTACATAATATTTTGAAGTAAACTATTCTTTGTTTTCAATCATAACTTTCTGAAATGGGCATTATATAGGGTCATCGTTCAGAATTTAAAGGGAAGCTCGAGATTTAATTACACCTTGGAGATTCTTCTTCTATCGTCGTAGGATTCTGAGCATCAATATTAATTATATGCCAATCAAGCCGAAGGATACCTTCATTAAAATCAAATATATGCGCGATTAGTTGCCCAATAAGAGCAAAAAATAAAGGATTACACTTCTTATCTCATTTATGACTATCTGATTTGGGCTTGAAGTAAAAAAATGGCTAATCAATTGATCTATTTTGCGTGTTTCACATTTGATACAGAATTGTGGATATCAGAAATTTCAATGAGAGGTAGACAGTACTTTTATTTACATGTATTTTCTCAACAATTAGTCATTCAATAAATGCTTGATATGTACATTCTAATATTTCATGAAAAAACCTGTAGCTTCTTAATTTAACATTTCGTTATTTCGTTTACAATAGTAGTCACTGAACCTAAGAAGTAAAAATTACAATTCATTTTGTTTCTTCAAAGAGGAATCTTCGTATTATTTATCGCATATAACAGGAAAATAATAAACCTTATTCTTTGAAAATTAGTAAATAGCTCAGACAAAAAGAATTTGGCACTTGTTTATTTAACAAAATATCTTAGACAACACTTGTATTTAAGAAGCTCAATGTTAACAGTCTTTGATAGAATGAAGGAGCAAAACTTGCTTAAGAGCCCTATTGTGCTCTTGGATGTATTCAACTTCTATATGCATATAGGATAGCATTTCATTCTACTACTCATTCGAATTCACCTTAAATCAAACGGCCAGGGTATGCTTATGTCTCTTAAAATAATTTGGCACAGATTTTTTTTAGTTTTCAATTGTACATAAATTGCATGTAGTTTCAAAGTTTTACAGCATTAAGATTTTGAAATTTGATTTTTCAAGGTTATCTTCAAATTCCCGTCATATTATGAATTGTTTAAGCTTTCGAGTAAACTATACACATTTTTACTTAGTTTACGGGCATCTTTTATTCTTCATAAGATATTCTGATAAAAATAGAAAAGATATGTAGTTTTTACTAAAAAATTCTATTTTAGAGAAATGTATTTCTTCCAAAAAGGTCATTTCTTGTGATTTTGCTTCCTCCTAGAGGAAGCTTTGTGATATTAATTTTTTGAGTTGTTGTAAAAACATGTTATAATTGTTTCTCAAGGTATTAGGGATCAAAATACATGGTTTTTGAAAAATGTCACTATGGATGTATGTGTGTGTGTGTGTGCGTGTGTGTGTATGTATGTGTGTGGGTGTGTGTGTGTGCATGTGCGTGTGCGTGTGTGTGTGTGTGTGTATACGCCTGAATCTCAGCTTCTACTCAGTCGATTTTAAGGCGGTCTTACCTGGTCTTAGGTGTAAGACCCCCTTAACTGGACAAGTTTCATTTTTTTAGTTTTTTTGTGTCATTGCGGATAAAAAAACCTTTTTTTTTTATTGGTCTGATGCGTTTTTATTTTATTTCGAATTTCCGAGTTTCTTCAAATTTATTTTTGCTTTTATTTAGCGACTAACTAGATTCAACGCGCTTCGCACGTATTGGTTTTCATTATTTTATTTATTTATTTATTTTTTTGAGGTTATGAGCACACATACAAGTTAGTTTCAATTTAAAAGTTTCTGTCAATAAGTTTAAATTAAACTATAATAACATAAATTTGATAAATAAGACAAAGAAATTTTTCTTGTACTATTTTAATTATTCAGTTTTAAAAACTTATAAACTCGAGAATTCAATCTTGAAAATTCAAACATATTAGATTTTCGTGTCTATACTCTATTGCGACCAATCTAATGAGTCTACAACAACCAATCAAAACAGTCTTATGGTGATGACAGATTTCATCCATCACTTTTTTAAGAGAAGATAGGTTCGAGATATTTTAATCGGATGGGTAGCATTTGAAAGAGAATTAAAATACCCATATTTTCTAAAAAAAATATTTTCTAACTATTACGGTTCTTTTGTTATTAACAAATCGTATCTTTTTTTTAAAGCTTATATCTCCCAAACTACACGGTCAATTTATTTGAGAAAAATCGTGATAATGCAGAATATAAATAGCTATAATCTGTAAAAATTTGAATTTATTCTGGTGGTTAGTTTTTGAGGAAAGAATTGAAAAATGAAAAAATGAATTTTTTATGTCCAACGATTACGGGAGTAAAATTAACTTAATTGCTTTGAAATTCTTTGTAGAGGTAGATTTTGGATAATTCTCAGTCAAGTTCTTAGGGTAAAACGATTGGTCCATAAATTTCAGAGATATTTGTAGTTAAAATTTTTTTAATCTTTTTGTTTTCAAGTCGTAATTTCTCGAGAACCGCTCTATGTATCTGAATCAGATGGATAGCATTCGAAAGATCTATATATCTATTTTTTTTTTTTTTAAATAGTGTGTAAGGCTTTTCTAAACTAAATAAATACCGTTTGAAAAAGAATCTGTTTTCAATATTTTTAAATGATGCTAGAATACTACATTACACAACTAGTGCGCAAAAAAAGTTATTTCCGCACGAGTCGAGTTTGAAAAAAGAAACGAGTGCAGGTGACCTATTGCGCACGTGTTGCATAAACTATTTTCCTAACGAGTTGCGCAGAGTTCGATTTTGCGAAGCTGAATGAGTGCGTCAAGTATAACATATTTTGCACACTAGTACGGGAATGTTATATTTTAAAAACATTTACGGGTTCGAAAAATAGAATTTTACATAATCCGTTAGGAAAAAAAAAATATCTCTAACTTGAAATTCAATGAACTATACTACTGCTTTCACACTACTACTGAAGTTTTTTCATATTTAACATCCATATGAAGTTTTTATCATATTTAACATCGAAGAACATATCACAAAAGGTTCGTGACACTTAAGTAATATACTCCCCTAGTACGTTATAGGACACGTCCAAATGAATTTATTCTTATATATCAAGCTAATTATTCTTTTACAGTAATTTGTATTATTAAAAAATTACTGCAATTGTCAACTGACTTCTCTTGTCATTGCTGCCTGTATCATCGTTTTTCCCAGAGTCTTACAGCAAGTTTTCAATCATTATAATTAATTAAAGGAATCAGAAAATTAAGTTTGAGGAAGCCACGTGCCAATGAATTGACAGTAGTTTTTTGTGATAGGACCTATTCAATTATGTATGTAAGATCGTTTATTTTTCCCGTAGAAAGAGAAACAAATATTAATCGCAGCAAGTTTTCTTCCTTCATTAAGTGGTCAATGATAGTCAATAAACCCTGCTTTGTTCACATATGCAAGTGCTCACACAACAAATAACCATAAATAATTATACGTATTCCTAGTAGTATACCGAAGTAAGTACTTTCTTTATATTTTTTCTTGCTTTTACTTAAGTGGTTTGATAATTAACAGTTTTTGTTGTAAAAAAGAGGACGGTAAACTGAGTAAAAATACATATATTTTACTCGCTAGCTTAAAAAATTCATAAATTTACCGCAATTTGAAGATAACCTTGAAAGTTAAAATTTCAAAGTCTAGAAATATTGTAAGACTTCGAACATTGCAAACTGTTTGCAATTTAAGTGCAATTGTAACTAAAAAAGAAATTAAGTAAATGAAGTATGAACTCGAGAAAACATCATTTACGTATGGCCATATACAGGGTGTCCAAAAAGTTCCGGGACGGTCGAATAACTGGTCGAGAAAGAATTTTCCTTGAAAACACTAAATGGGGAAGATTTAATCAATATTTCTTTTTTCTCCCGTAATAAGTGGTTTAAGGTATATTCCCATTTCATAATTCGAAAAATGAAAGTTTGAGCCCAAAAACCTTATTTAGGCCTTATCAGCACAATATTTGATTTTTGAAATAACTACAGGAAGCAACAATAAGCCCCAAAATCACTTATCACTCGAAATTACAAACTTTTTGAAGAAAAGAGAGATATTGGGCTCGTAAAAAGGCTCAAAACAGGTTGTAGGACCTTAATCTCAATGTTCTTGAATAAATATGAGAATATGCTGTAAAACCACTCCCACGTAAAATAATGTATTTGTATAGGAAAAACAACTGTCCTGGAACGTTTTGGACATTCTATATACACATGCATAAAAATATTGCATGAACGTATACAATCATTCATGATCATATATGTATATGGTCATATCTGAATTTTTTCTTTGTATAAATATACATGTTCAGATATTAACAAGTATAGTCATGTATGAACATATATATATGATTATATTGATATACATGGTTGAGCACCCCAATTTGAGGATTATATTAGTAACGTTTTCGGCATTTTGAGGATTTCGAGGACTTTTGAGGAGCATCCTCAAAATTC
>JAYJLV010079463.1:2277-41431 GCA_036873485.1 Torymus texanus
TAAAATTGCTACTTTCGTGTTGAGTGCCAATCTGAATAACAAAATATTTTTGTAAACAACTAAATTTTCCCTTGTCATTCGAATCAATGTTAAACTTCTTTCTTGTGTTGCTGGAAATAAATTCTTTTGCCTTTTTATGTTACAATCAATGCTCACGAAGAGAATTGCAGAAACAAAAGAAAAATCGGCGTATCGGTACAAAGCAACACTGGAGCGTAAACGATGCGAGTAACCTGTTGTCGACAAGAGGCCCGATCGAGCGCGAACGACGTTTCATTGACTGACGTGAATCTTGTTCACGTTGCCTCTTCGACAAGCTCCTTGTGATCGGCGCCGTAGCCGTTGCAATTCTGGAAACCAGCCACTGACTTTGTCGTAGTGCTAATAGTGCTAGCGACGCGCGGTTTTTTGAACTCTGCGCTGTGCGATTTCTGGGTTGAACGAAAAGAGAGAATAAAATGATATGGTGATTATCTTTTGTAGGCTATGCGGGAAGTGGTAAGTATAATTTTTTAGTGTGCCCTGGTAGAAATGTTAATCATAAGATGACTATTTTTCAGGTAATGTTATGGCTAAAAGGAACATTACTTGTATTTTATAATAATGTGCTAATCAGAAATAAATTTTGATATTTATATTTTATGAAATGAATATTTTAAGTTATAATGAAACTTTAGGATGAAGTATATTATTTTTATATAATGAATTTTGCTAAAAATGCTTCCATTTACTCAAAAGGTTTGCTATAAAATATAGTTAATTTTCTACTGAGGTAACGAAATGGTATCAGAAGATATAGGTATTTCAGCATATCTTTGTCCAGGTAAAATCGAATTTAATATTTGTATTTTAATTTGTATATCTTTTCAATAGTACAATAAAAAAAAAAGAATAAAACAAATTAAATAAAAAACATTACTTTTGATCACTGAAATCGACAAATCATTTTTCCTCATTTTTATGTAACTCCCCACACACTAAACTCACAAATATTAAACGTATAGAATTATAAACTAATAACAGTATAAATTTTATTTATACGATCAACATCCAGCGTCTTTTATGCGCTATGTCTGTAAAATTTCACATCCTCCTAATTTCATTCCAAACACTGAGATCTCCAGAATCGTGACTTTTTATTTAGTGCAAGATCGCACTGCATGCGTTCCCCGGTGTATATTTAGATTGTATGTGTACGAAATGATCGTACACGCGCGTCTACACTGCGAACCTTGAGCTGCGCAAATAATCGATTTTTAAAGCTTTCGCAGACCCGATGTGAAAATATCGACATTTATCGATGTCCGAATTAAACATCGCGTAAACAAACGATTTTTCATCCCCTAACAAAAAATAAAAAGATACTTTAACCTAAAAAAAAAATAATAGCTTTTTCCTTATTTCCTCATTAGCCACATCTCAACAACCACATTTAATTATCTCGATATAGACACCGTCAAGTGGCAGTCGACGAAAGAGTGCCGCGAGGGGAAAAAGAGATCCACGGCGGCGTGTGAAACGGCAGTTTTCGCTGGATTTCCCGAGTCTCTCTCTCTCTCTCTCTCTTACTCGCCCCACTACCGCCCGCTGCCTATAAAAGGTCGCCGCTGGTTGGTGGGCAGAGACGCGCGCGCGCCGAGTAATTTGAGATTGGCCCCGACAAGCTCGCTCGCTCGTTCTCCTCGATTCTTCTGCCTCTCCTTCGTCTTCTTCTTCTTCTTTGCTGCTGCTATTGCTGATGCTATACGAGCATCGTTGTTGCATGTTAGATGGTTGGAGCTTTTCCGAAAAAATAGATTTGGAATTTTTGGGGTTTTGGATCGTTGGCTTCGATAGGGTTGGCTCTCTGGTGAAATAAGCTTTCGGTTAGGTTGAGTTACTATTTTATTTTTAAATTAAGACTTATACAAATATCGTTTTTATATAAATGTTACTTTTGTTTTCATTATATAAAAATGTTTTTGATTTGCTGGAGCAAAAGTTTTGCATTTAAAAAATTGAAAACGAATAAACGTAATGAAACGTCATGTAATGCTGGTTTTACGTTGCTAGATGTAATTCTAAAATATTTACATATTGATATATTGTTATATAAAAATACTGTAGGTTTTACAATACTCATTTGGTTAACTTATTTCACAAAAAAAGTACGAAGAAAAATTGCGTTGAAAAATTACTATTTTTGATAGTATACGGTAGTTAGATTCATTTTCTCATGAAAATTCCTATAAATATGGTAAAAGTGACCATTTATATAGTAAAAATTAGCAAATATTAAATAATAAAAATGATACTAATTACTAATATAAATTGGAGCAGTTTTTATAGAAATTTGAGTCTGTTCCACGGTTACTACCGAAAATAGTAATTTTTTCTACACAATTCTCCCCGTGTAATACTCAAATATGTTACAATAACATTTTCAAAGAATTCACGTTTCACAGTCTACAGATATTTACAGAAAAAACCAAGAGCCTTTAATTATTTCAAGTTTCCTCAACACTCACTTCGCAAACATTAAATACTCACAAAAACACATTCGTTATTACGAAAAAGCGCACTATATTCTCTATCTCACATTCGCTCGCAAGCTCTTAATCTTCCAGAACTTCATAATCCTCGTACGGCTCAGCGCATACTTCATTCATCCCACCCATTCATTTCTGATCTGCCTTTTTTCTTATCTCTTTGCCTTTATCCATCGTCGACTCTTCTTACTCTCACTCTCTCTCTCTCTCTCACTTTCCCAGACTCTCTATTTCTGCGTTCCTATCTTCTCTACCTCTCTCTCTCTCTCTCTCTCTCTCTTCCTCTCTTCACGTCCTTCCGTTCATTCGCCATTTCGCGAGGCTGTCTCGCACGGTGGCTCGACCTGCTGGGGAATTCAGAAGATTGCGGAGGGATGGCCGAGAATAACTCTATGCGCTTTCGGCTGCGTTCTTCTCTCGTGCTCCTGCCGTTGCTACTACTGCTGTGTCCGTCAAACTTTCTCAACGTGGTTCTCGATTTTCTCTCTACTTGATTGTGAGGACCGAGAGAGAGAGAGCGAGAGAGAGAGCGAGAGAGAGAGAGAGTAAGAGAGAGACAGAAAAAGAGGAGAGTGGACGCACGGTGAGAGTCGGAGGTACGAAACACAACGCGCTTGACGGGTACAAGTGGAAACAGTCGTGTTTGGTCCGCCGTGGTGTCGTGGGTTCTTTTGGGATGTACGCAGGGTTTGTTTACTTTTTGGATTGGACGAGAAGAAAGAGTTTATGTAGCAGCACGTGTAGGTTGTAAAGTTTTATTAGGGGAGTCTAGAGAGTAATTATTTTTTTGGGAACACGTTAATGCTGGTAGATGTTTTAATGACATTTACACACTAAAAACTTAATTAAAAAATCAACAATATGTAATTGGATGATAAATTAATACGTAAATGGAGATTAATTAAAGGGTTTTCAGAAAAAAATTAAAACCCAATGTAAAAGTTGTAGATTTCGTTTATTTTGTGAATTTTTAGAAATAATATTTTGACAATTTTCAATTTATCTAACTTTAGACAAAAATGTCACAAAAAACAAACACTGAAGATTTTCGCATACCAAGTTGGAGGATGCCCACGGATGTGTAGTAAATACAAAAACACAGGCTAACATACAGAACCAATGCTATTGTATAGAGTTTATCAAACTATGAAATTAAAAAAAAAATCAATACGGAAAAATTAAGAAAAGATGAAATAAAGAGGGGTAAAGTTTGCTAAAATTAACAAGTGGAAAAATCAAGATTTCATACGGAATTCAGTAATAAAAAATATAAAAAGAACAACTTTTTAAATATATCTCGATTTATGCAGAAGTAAATTGATATGTAGATGCTTAAGTTTGTATAGATGTTGTACTCTGGTAGAAATTTGTCTATTAAAAATAGGGCAGAATCTCAGTAAATGGCAAGAGAAATGACTAATTATTGGCTCCCGGTGAAACGCTTCTTCTGAAATTATTCGCCCATTTAATAGATTGGGAGTAACATAACCTAAGTTTCGAATTTTCGTTCCAAGTTTTCTTATAAACTTGGTGTTGAAGTAGGTGAAATGCAATAATGTCTAAAAGTTTAGGAAAATATAAACGGAGACTAAAAAATAGTTGGCAGCACTCCTTTCATAAATATTTAGTAATATTTATTTATTGTCATTTGATTTTGTCTGTCTCACTCATCATCATAATAATAAGCTTTTTCTTAGCCATTTTTTTGACTCATTGTAATGGTCAACTTTAGTACCTTTAAAATGGCCAAGACTAAACTTGTGCGGATCATAAAAAATCCACTCCATTTTTCATTTATTTAATCTTCGAATAATGTAGAAAAAAGCGTTTCACTGGGAGCTAAAAACCAGAAAAGAGAAGTACCTATTTTATGGCCAAGCCTAAAATAAATAGTCAATTATTGAGTAAAAATTTTTTTGGATTTCCACCAGGGTATGATACGATATTAGTAAAAATTCCTTATTTATTTCTTATTGATTGATATTTATTTGAAGCTATAGCGAAATAAGTTTGCAGCAGATAGACAAAAACAATCCAAAGAAATACAGTTCTTGTAAATAATCCGATCTTCGTAAAGTTTATACTTTAATAATATCACTTATTACTATTCATTTTCTTAAAAAAAAGATCTGTAGTATACCCTCCCAAAATAATATCACTAAAGCATAATAATTATAAAACTTTTATATCCCAACCCATAATATATCACTCTCTACCACCTATAATTACAACCGCAACCTCACTGCTTTCTCCACACAGTATAATCTCGCAACAAAAATTCAACGAATTAAAAATAATCACCAGCATCTATAAGACCAAACGATCTCTTTCATCTCAACCTCTTCGACTATCCCCCATCCATCTTCCACCTACCGTCGAAAAAGACTGGCCAGAGCAACTTACACTCGAGCTTCTACAATGTCGTAGTAGCACTTCCGCAGTAATAAAATGCAGGTGCGGAATTCCTGCCCCGATGTACACGTAGGCATACTTGCTTATACAAAGTAGGCGTGTCCACAAGCTCAGCTGTACACGCAGGCGCACGTAAGGTGATATCGATATCTCTATATAATGTCGGTAGTAGCAGCAGTAGCATACTACTACGCGCCTACTCTCTTTCTCTTTCTCTCTCTCTCTCCGTTTCACTTCTGTGCACGCTGCACTCGCCGCTGGCCCAATTTTCTAAATATATCTACCGTCTCTCCCCCTCTCCTTGCGTATACTTACTTACCCCTATATACGCGGGCGATCCGCTCGGACGAAAGAGCGCGCGACTCGCGACAACGACGGCGAACGAAAGATCTTGACTCTTGGCCGGGCGCGCGTATGTTTATAAACACCTGTGTGTGTGTGTGTATGTATGTGGCTGGCTTTGGTGGTGTATGTAAAGCATTGCGGATCTATCGATCGATACCAGAAATCATTGCGCTACTATCTACGAATTAGATGTGAGGTAGGGTTAGAGAGTGGGGGTAGCAGAGGGAAGAGTAGAAGAAGGGGTGACTCTATGCTGGCAATGAACTTTTGGGATGGGTGGGATTTATGACGCGCGCGTTGCGTGTTGTATGCGATTGTGCACGTACCGAGGTGACGACGTGGAATGGTATTTGAGTATGCGTATTGCTAATGAGTCACTGGTCGACGTTATTGTTGGTAAGAGAGAGAGAGAGAGTAAAGATGTGGTGGGTGATGGTAAGGTACGTAGAGGGACGTGGTTCACGTGTTCGATATATATAAAATTGGCGAATGTTTGTAGAATTTTACGGGGTTTTGGTGAACATTTTTAGAAAAAGGTGAAATAAGAGTGGTTTTGATTGAATTTACGTATGGAATAATGAGATTCTTGGTGTTTCAATACATATATGTAATGGTTTGTGTAAATGATTAAGCGTATATTACGTACACTGAGACAAAAAGGTACTATTGTTATAATGTATAGTGCAAAATCGTTACAACTATATTTTATAGTAAAATTTACTAATAATATGGTTATAATAATGCTAATAATACTAAAATATAGTATCAATAACTAATAAAATATGTATGTTTTACTCAAAAAAATAGAAATCGTAACTATTTCGACAACTATACGATATAGTAGTAATGACTACGTACATTTTTCTCAGTGTAAAATTTTGATTTTATGAAAAAATTTAAATCGATCGGAAATATGAATTTCAACAAAACAATTTTGATATTCTTTCTGGATGTTTAGTTTAATATATATAAAAACAGTTATCTTATCGAAACGAATTTTCGATAAAAAAAAGAAATACTTTTGAAATGTTATTAAATTAATCATTAATCTTTAAATTATTTATTCAATCATAACTTTATTTACGTTTTTTTATGTTTTGTTCACAAAAACTCTTCAAAATGATCTCGGTATAAAAAATTCATCACATTTCTGTTAAGTAAAAATCATTTTGAATCAAATTATAGATATTAAAATAGTATTTTAAAGCGATTCGGATAAAATTATTGATGTACATTCGAACTCATTGTATTCGGTGCTGTTGGGATAGATCCAAGTATACTTCTTTCATGAGTTCCTGCTATTCCAAGTTAATAGTACAAGCAACAAGTCTATTAAGGAGGAGCTTAAAATATACTATTTTATAAATGAGAAAACTAACGAGGATGATATGCGTTATAAATCAATGAACTACATCGTATACGCAATTGATTAATATAAATGTAGTGTTGGGGAAGATGAAGATATTAAATTATATACAATAAACGTTTTTGCGGAAGACTTAAAGAGTATTGTTAAAGATTAAAAGAAAAAAGGAGACTCTTTTTCTTAATCAATGACTTTAATTTTTTTCATCAAATTTTGATGGATATCTGAAATAAACTTTTATATGCAAGAAAAGTATCAATTTTAATATGTAAAAAATAAAATAGAAATTGTATCAATTTCAGTCTGTAAAGATTTGCGGCATAATTTTATTTTACAAAAATCTAGCCCATACAACATATGAGTAAATAATGTTTAAGGGGGTCTACCACCTTTAAACTTTTTTTTAGCTTATTTTATCACAAATCTAATAAAGTTTTACAATATTACGTACATATTAGTAGTAATTCCAATTTATTTTTTGCTAGTCCTTTTATGTAGAAAAATTTAAAGGTGCTAGATTCTCTTAATTACTTTTGGATATACAGAATATTTTTAAACATAAATCCAGCAAAAAATAAATAGAAAAACTATTTTATAGAATCACATAAAACTTCAAAGCATAGTTTTTAATACAAATATCGCTGTCACTGTCTGGTTAATAATTCACCGAATATCATATCAACTAAACCTCTGCATTTGTAATCGTCAAGTAAAATATTCCAACTTCGCATATGACAAATAAAATCCCCTTTGCAAATAAACACGCGCGTTCGCGTTACATCTTCCATCAAGCGAAGAACGCGAGCATGAATTCAATCTTGCATATACATTCGCGCGCAACATTGCGAATTTACACGTGAACTCTAAACTAATGTTATATTTAAATGAGAAATTCAGGAGCGCAAGTGTAAATCCAATCTGATTAATTACGGATCGCTCGCTCGCTCACGCGCCTGCTGCTTGTCGCAGAAATAGCAAGGGGACCCCGCACGGGGCAGCCCCGGCAGCATAATTCGAAAGTAGTTTTAGTGCCGAAAGGTAAACGACAAGAAATCAGAACACGACGATTCGGTCATTGAGTTTGATGGTTACTTAAGTTTACGATCGACCAGAAATATTTCGTCCAGCGCGCGGATATGTTTGTATGTGTGTGAGGAAAACAATAGGCGTCAAGTGTTTTTCCACTTGCGAATCAGTTTGATAGGGTTCCATTGTGCAGATTGCCTTGTTCGTATTTCAATAGAAACATAACTATTCTTTTATTATATAGGTGTCCAATACCAAAATATATATTTGAAGTCGTATTCATATTTTTCTTTTAATTCTTTGTTTTTCAATTTCGTTTTTCGATTTATAGTTATTATTATCATTGCTCAATTTTTATCACTGACAAAAATTGGTACAGAGGCAAAACAACAGTTAAGTTGAAATTTTAGTTTCTATCCACGCTCATATTTTACATAAATTTATTAATGGGACAAGGTACGTCATAACTATTAGTCAAAGTAAAATTATAATATAACAATCGAAATATCACAAATCTTTACAGATAAAATAATAATACTTAATCTATAATATCTGTAGGTAGCATTTCTATATACAGTAATTATTATTATAGTTGTTGTACAATAAAACTAAAATTGTTGAAAATACTAATGATCGTTTTAGAGTAATGTAAGGTATACGACATAGAAAAATGTAACGTTTCAGACGAAAAATATTTCTAATATCTTCCTGAGCAGGTTTATTGATATCTTATAAACCAAAAACAAAATGTAAATATATCACCATTTTGAAAAAAAAACTTATGAAAATTGTCTTATTTAAAATAAAATATGTCATAACTCTTAACTAGATGTTTTCACAATAAAAATAATTTTTTTAATACGATTATCATTATGAGAGTACTTAACCGAAAATGACTCAAGTAACAATTGCATTTCCTTTCTCTACAAGTCATTAATTCTCTTCTACTATATATAAATACATGTTAAAGTGAATATAAATTTGTTTTATGAAAGGTAAATTTCTCTGCATAATAAATGTCACAGTTGACAGGGACAAACCTTTAAGTTCTATTCTAAGCTTAGGTAAGTGAAAGCATTCTTGAAATTTTTATTATAAAAAGATCCTTTCAAACTATTTTAGGGTTGAGAATCTTATAACCGACCAAATATTCTATTTCCTGGGAATATCATTTCTTTTAGAGAAAATTTTCTTAATTTCAAAATGACCAAAGTTTTATTGGTCTTCTAAATAAAGCGTAACCTAGATATTGAAAAAAATATAAGTAAGTAACCTTGATGTACGTCATCTTCCTTACTTTATATATCCTTAATAATACCAGATTGAGTCAAATTGTATAAATTAAGAAAAAATTTCATTTCTACATTGATTTTCTATAAATCTATTAATCAATACAATGCTAATATCAATAAAATAAAAAAATTGTCCTGATTTCAGAATTATCCCTTAAATAAACAAAAAGCGACTATTAAAATCAGCACCGATGTATATATACACCTACACAAATACGTACAGGTTCACGCACACACGACTACTATACGCATACAACAGCGTCGAACCGCGCTCTATTTTCGAAGGCGCGAGAAAACGCGCGGCGTGGATTCCGCCGTCGTTATTTTTAAGAATGAAGATACGAAAACGCACGTAATCGGACGCGAAGTTTTCCTGCGCAGCAGCATCCACGCAGCTCGACTCGCGCGGTGAAAGCCAACGGGTTATTTTCTCGGATTTTGGCAGCGAAGCCTGCGTTCCTCGCTGATTATTAAGTGGAGCTTGCTGCAAGCGCACTGCGCGTTACACTATACCATCGCCACCGGTGGCTATTAAAATTTTGCGGTTATGTACTTATTCTTTCAAGACACGCATTTTTTTCATGAGAGAGAGAGAAGGAAAGATGAGGCCAAAAAGAAACGAGATGACTAACCACATGTCTATTTTCTATACGACCAAGAGGTTTTTGTTCGAGAGAAGCGCGAAGAAAATATTTCCCTCGGCGGCCGGTACGTTATTTTTAGGGGCGGAGCGAGAATGTGTGCAAGAAGCTTTTCCTTTTTGCTGGGCAGAAATTTTCAGGAGACGAGAGGAAGTGACGGATAATAACGAGTTTTTCGTTATTCTGATGTTTCATTTCTTACCAGTTGGAGTTTGGGTAAATTGGTGTAAATTTAAACTTTCCCGTGGCGACGGTTTAGTGGGTATTATGTGATTTTTTTTTGTCGTGGGTTAGGAGCATCCAAAGGGAGATTAGGTCGTTTAATTTAGGGCGCCGTTTCTGTGATCGGTAATTTCTTTTTAAAGCGGATGTCTTAACAGATAAATCATGATGGAATAAATAACATTTTGGTATGTTTATTTGAATTTACATGCTGTAATTTTTAGTGGCTTAAACAATGATGTTTTCGTTTTTTAACGAAACTTCTGTTTTGGTTAAGACAAAAATTTTGTTGGATATTTATTTTCATGATGTAAGATACGTTTAATCATTAAATAACTAAGGCACCATTGGCAGAATACAAAAAAATATGTTTTCGAAAATAGATGTATTCGTCATTCTAAAAAAATACACAAAATTTGGTGAGTCAAATTGATGGAAAAGTCAGAAATATCAAGAAATATTGTACCGACAACAGCGGAATGTCTGACCTATTAGTCTCCTACTACTGAGACAAAATTTTAATTTATGGTTTAGAGAGCCTAATAAATCTCACCTGTATGTTAGCATTCAGTTTATCAACGAATTATTAAATAGACCAAAAATTAAAATTTTGCTTATTTTATTTGTATTTGTCTTATTTTGAAGTCTTCCTAAAAATATAAAATGCGATTAAATAATAATTATTTTATAGCCTAAAAGAATATTGATATTCTAATACATAAATTGACCAAAATATTAGATTATTTTTCATATTTGAAATATTCACGAATATATATTTATGGTATTCGGAGTATGATACTCGATTCACCGTAACAGATTTTGCGGCACTCAACTGCAATGGCGTAATAAACGATATCTAAAATACCTTAAATTTCCACTCAAATTAGACATCTGAAATATTTGAAACGGGAATGACAAGAATTCTTCTGTTCGAGTATTATAGTTATTGATTGAATAACAATTTCATAAGGAAAATACACTAAATTCCAGATAAAAAATTCATCGATAAAAAGGTTGAGCAATTCTCATTGTAATCCTCTACAAAAATTACATAATATTTCTATACTTTAAAAAACCGAATGACAAATAACCATTTAAACTTTCCTCATACAGACCATCCAGAAACTTAAACGTCAAATCCACACTCACACTCTGCGCATCCACCTCCTCAACTCCGAGCACGTACTTACTCTCCTCTCCGTTCTCCGCTAAACAATAAATCGCATTCCCGGCGCACGCAGCCAAAAGCAATAATCGCTATTCGCCGCTGGAATCCATACTACCTCTTCTTCTCTCTTTCTCTATCTCTGCCTCTCTCTCTCTCTCTCTTTCTCTCTTTCGGCGGGCGGAAGAGTACCAGGAATTTCACGCTGATACTTTTATTGCGGGCCGCTGCTCGCGCGGCGCGGCGCGCACGACCGCCGGATATATTTATATGCGCGCATCCTATATCGGGAACGAAATATTTCTGGGTGAATCGTGCTTGTGCTCTCTCTCTCTCTCTCGCTCTCTTGGTTCTGTTCCACCTCGCTGAAAATCTTCAGGTTTCCTTCCGCGAGGGAGATTAATCGCGGCCGCTAATTTTCGCGTCTGTCCGCGCCTGTCGCAAAGGGGATATGATTTTCGAGTACGCAGGTATGTAGGCTGATGATGATGAGGATACTCGGTGATGATGGTGATGGTGAAGAATGGGGATGAGTGTATTTTTTGCAGTTCGAGAGAGAGAGAGAGAGAGATCATGATTCATAAGTGTGCTTGCAGTGGTGGCGTGGATATACCGGCGAGGGGATATTTTTAAATGGAAATGTTGGTTAATCGTATTATTAGATCGTTACGACACGCGGTCGCGTTATTTTTGGTCAACGGTGGGAATTTGCCTGTGGCGCCGTCTGGTGGTGAGCTTGCAAAGCTGACTGGTGACTAAGAGGTTGGTGATGTATCTGGTGGGCTGGTACGAGTTACTGGCTGATGGAGAGCGAAGAGATGGTAATGTGAAAGCTTGTAGTGTCTGATCACTGCTGGCAGCACTTGCATCGATATGCTGAGAAGAGATGAGGTGTGAGTTTGGTGAATGCTTTGGGTGGAATAGTGTAGATTTTACTATCTCTATTACTAGATGATAGTAATGTTTATGAATAAAAAAGTATCTTTGTTAATAGTTTTAAAGATAGATGGATAACATAAAATTAAAAAAAAGTATAGTTTATTTGAGTTTATTATTATTATGTATGCAGATCTCGCTATCTATCTACTGTATTATTCAATATTCAAATATAATAAACATTTGAATATAAGATTTACTTTTGAAAAGTTAGATATTTCATTGTAATCGTATTATCTATTTATTGAAAATATACTTTAGATAAAAGTATTTACGTAAATACACGTGTAAACATGCATATACAAAATAAAATGGATGACAAGATTTATGTGATAAAGTTTCATTGTGTAATATCGTTTTATTTTATTCTTTGTTGTCCTAGAAATAATCGTTTATCATACGCCAGCAAATAACAATGCGATGAAGTTAATAAAATGTTTTTAAACAATGAAAGTTTATTTCTATTTGAAGCACAACACGTATATTTATGATTCATTTGACTTCAAAAGCAATTTGTTGTGCGTACAATACTTATGTGTATTTTCAGAAACGTTTCGGTAATCAATTAAACGCAAACAAGTGTAGTGTTGAAAAATTGTTTATTATTACAATTATTTACGAATATCAATGCAATTACTGATTACTCGTAAATAATGTTATAGAGGAGAATGGACAAGCTTCTAATTTTTCAGTATAAATATATATTTAGAAAACTTTTTTGTTTGGCAACGTTTTTTTTGCATTTTTAACAGCCATTTATTTTAATTATTTTTCCGACCTTTTCTATGAAATCAGGCCTGCACAAGCAGTACACAAAATTACTAAGGACACAGCGAATTCACAACTTTTTATTGTTTTAAGTACCCAAAAGTAAATTTGATGATGAAAAAAAGTCTGTATACGAAGATTTTTTCGTTTTTGGAGTTAAGTTGTACAAAATAATTAAGACATTTTTAAACACATTAAATTGCTGTCAACGACGTTAATGATTTTCGTGAAGCGATCAACGATGTTATAGTAGAGAAAAAGACAATTAGAACTGTTGCAGGTGATCATTAAATCAAGCATTTGATACAGCTCTTGATTAAATGAAAAATATTAACACATTAGTAGTTATTTATTTTTTTCAATGGTCGTTAAGATGTAGGTGATAGATCTGAGAAGTCGAAGCTTTGTCATTATTGCCTATTGCGCTAAAATATTTTATGCCACCTTTATGGCTTACGCATGAAATCGTATAATTATACAAATTTCATAACTTCACTTTATTTTTATAAATGAATTCAAGTGATTTTAAACGAATATCCAAGTAGGTCCCAAGCCGTATACAATTTGACCTCACTAATGGGTGAAAGTATAAAGCAATTTTTTTAATGTAGAAGTAAAAATATTTATTAAAGAACTAATCTCCTGATAAAATTTGTACAGTTTCTCAAAACTTTAAAGTTGACTCTTATATATTAGATATTTTATCTTACATAAAACACATAGAGTAAAAGATCATTATAATTGAAATATACAAAATTACTTTTCTCACCTATAGGTATTATTGGAACACATTTATATACAGTACTACTACTTTAAAAACAACCTCTCACCGAAACCCTCAAAAACCACATTTCTCATAAATCATCATCCAGCCCACAGCCAATTCACCGAACTACTTCGAGCGCAACAACAAACCTCGATGAATCAAACCGCACATCGCGAACAAACATCCTCTCGATTCGCAACCCCTTCTTCCTCCAAGAAATCAAAACTACCCACTTGCACAGCCCCTTGTGCCCACGCAACACAAATTCAATTCAGCCGTGCTATTTGAATTTCATCGGCAAAGTTCGAACGCGAAAGATTCCAATTATACGATAGGGCGAGCTCAAACAGAAGCCTGCGAGGAGAGAATCGATTCTTCGCGAAGTGAGAGAGTAAGAGAGAGAGAGTTTCGATACTACTACTGCTGCTGCTGCTGTAGTGCACAAAGAAACCGCAGGGATTCCGTGCGACCGCAGACGCGCGCGCGAGTTCTCCTCTTTTTCTCCCTCCGCGTCTCAGTGGAAGCGAGGGAGTCCGATGAGATTTACGAGTTTTATTGAATTAATAAAACAATCCGGAGAGCACGAAGGAATCGATGTATATACGAGCAGAGAGGAAAGGAGAGTGGGTTGTCTGAGGATCGACGGTGTTAACAGTGAGGTATCTTTACAGGTGTAGAGGAATATTTTTGATGAAAGTTCGAAGATGGGTGTATGGATTGGGCTTTTATAGAAATTGCATTTTCTAATTTACGAGGTAGGTTAAGAAATAGTAACAGTTTCTTAAAATATTTTTATTTTTTTTTATTTGGACCTGAAAATCATCTGTATTTTCTTGGACTTACTTTCGATCTATACTCGTCTCTTCTATTCAGATGTCTGCCTATAGAACAGAATTTATGTGTATTTAAAAGCTTTGCCATTTTATCACATATTTTCGGTTAAAACATCGTCACAAGACTATTTTTAATTATTTAACATTTTTCTCATGTATTTTAAGATATAAAGATCGAGAATAGCCATGTATGAAATATGTGCTTAAAGAAAATTTTAGGCAGTTTTATGATGGTAAAAGGTCATATTAAATGTGGAGTTGCTTAGGATCGGATGAGAGCAAATCCACCAGAGTATGACGAGACATTTCATCAGTATTTTCCTGATCTCTTCACGTTATTTATATTAAAACCATTACATATTATAATGTTAAATATAAATTATTAGAACTTAAAAGCTTAATAAATGTATTCATAAAATATATGAAATTTTAAGTACTCGTGGAATACAAGCAAATTATTATCATACATCTACGAAAATGAGAAGTTCATCGTCAGCTAAAAAAGGTCCCTTTAGCAACTTTTCATGTATAGTAGACTGGTAAATTTTCTCATTACCATTCTTCTTTAAAAAAAATGATGAGCCGGAGAGTAGAGACTCCTTTCAGATTATTTGTTTTTTTTCCAAACTTTATCTTCTTTTTCAAAGTATATATCATCATAAAATATGTTCGTAAGATAATATTTACTTTAGATAGTATTATAAAGAAAATTATAAAAAATAAATACTTAATATATATTACTTAGTATTAAGGGGTTGACGTATTATATTTTACTATACTAACGCTGTTTTATCAACGGATCATGTAAAAGTAATTAAGATAGAAAAAGAATAGTAATGTACGCCTTGGACAAATTTAGTAGCCCTGAATTCACGAAACTTCGTTCCAAGAATAAACAAAGAAGTCATCTTTTTTTTTCTCGAAACTTCGTAGAAAGATGTATTCCAGATTACGTATAGGATAATTGAAGTTATTCAATGCGTAAAATGCTATTCTTTCTTTTACATAAATTATTTTACATATTTCACCGATTAAACAAGATTAGTGCTAAAGTAGAACTATTACACTCTCTTATGCAACATTGTGTCTCTGAAATGTCGCAGCTGTTTTATAAACAATCTCCAGCTACAGCTTTTCCGTAATATGTCTGATAATGACTTAAGAAGCACGGCGAATAAAGCTCTCGAAACATCGTCAGATTAAGAAAAAATCCGAGTTGTGTTTGTTCCATCTAATCAACCCTTTGGCAGTTGAGATTTAATAATTATATGGAAACTTCAATATCAAAAAGAACATAGTTTTTGGGTTCTACTTAATTTCCAATGTCTACTACTGATGATATTTTTCCAACGACGCTAGTATTGTTTTCATCGCAAGGTCTCGCCTCTGTTCAGTCGTAGTAAAATTATGGTGACAATCCAATAGAATATATGTTTAAACTGAGTAACATTCCTGGAAATTATTAAAAAAAGCTATTGGTATGAAATTAATACACCATGAGGACAAAAGTTATCTTTATGAAAAATGTGGAGAAAAAGTTCATAACGCCTATAGTTTCTTATTGATTCAGGATTCTATAGTTATTTTTACCGCAAAATTTTTTTGCACAAAAATAAACTTTCTTTAATCATAAATGAACTTTAAGATGTAAAGAAACATAGTTTTCATTAAAAAAATTAATAGATATTTTCCAAATAAGATTACCATATCTCATATGAAAATTTAATTGTAGCTGCACGACGGAGATGGTATCACATAGAACTGCTCCACATGGAAGTTCTAAATTATACGTTACCCACGTTTCATTTCTCATAAATGGAAAACTGCATAATTGATACTAAGCATCTCATTAGATATAATCTAAAACTCATAAGAAAAATTTTTATTAAAAATGAATAATTTGGGTCTTAGTCAAAGGACAAAAATTTAAATATGTAAAAAAAGTAATATGTTTTTGTTAAAACTTAATTATTTTTAGCAAATTTTTTTTTCTTGTACTTGAATAGATAAATAGTTACAGTGAATTTAAATACAAATTTGAATGATTAATTCAATATTATTTTTAAATTTTAACTAACAAATTTCCAATCGATTGTAAAAACTTTCGAGTAAATAGGTTTTAAATTAGATGATATTTATTTGTAAATGATATCAAATTTCTTTGTGTGAAACGATCAATTTATAAAACCCTAAATTAAAATAAGAAAAAAATGTACCGCAATTCTTGTTATTTATTCGTTGATCTCTACAGGCTTTCTTATATGGAACATTGCTATAGCGTCTTTGAGTGAGTGTATGTTTTTGTAGCCCCATTTTTAAATGCTATCTAACGTTGCTCATAAAACCATAATTACTCTCGCATCCGCTCATTGGTCTGAACCAACGTATATACTCTTTCAATTCTAATCTAACTTGAACAGTCTCCTTATTACATATATACCTACAGATTTTTGGGACAAATAACAAATCAATCCAATTTCATACAAAATTCAAATATGTGGTCTATTAAAAATCACATATTGACATATTGACACATAGCTTCCATAAACTAAATTTATTTTTCTTTTACATTAGTTTTTAACCCCAAACATTAACGTTTCGGTAGCCAAATTTTCGACATCAATCCTCTATTTCATCGAGAATATCTCAATTCAAGCCAATGCAATCCTACTCGAACCGAAAAGAACCTATCAGCCATCAAACCTAAACATCGCATAAAAAAACAAAACAACGTGCCCAGTTCAACGCTCCTCACACTCACGATCAATCACCAATCATCACCTCGCAATCGACTCATCGATTTCCGCGAAACCGATCTCTCACAACCCTCTTTCTTCCTATACACCTATACACACACTCTATAGCTATCCATCTACTCTCCATCCATGCACCTCCTCTCCCCACCTTTCCACCTAAAAAAAAAGAGTAATCCGGCCAGCAGTTTTCTCTCTCCTCTCTTGTACCTCTATACACCTCTTTCGGCAGTCGTCGCCGGGATCCTCCTCCTCCTCCCCCCTTCGTCCGTCTCGCCGTTTCGTCGCGACGCGTATTCAAAGAGACACAGAAGCCTCGCACATCGAAAGAAGAAGAAAGAGCTACGTCGTCGTCGTCGTCGTCGTCGAGAAACTGCGAGCGAGTAAGCGAGACGGGGCGAAGATTAAGGCTATTCTTAAAATAGGGCCTCTCTCTCTCTGCCGGCGAATGAACGCTCGCGCGCCTGTATGTATGCGCGAAAGTAAGCGTGTGCGAGAAAGAGAAGAAGAGAGAGCGAGAGAAAGAGAGCGAGAAAGAGAGATCGGAAACGACGCTCGGTCCGCTGGGGTCGCCGGCTCTCTTCAGGGTCTGCGCCTCGTCCGAAACGCGCGCGCGTGTGTCGGAGAGAGTAGCAGCAGCGCGCCGCGCCGCTCGCTCGCGATTTTCTCATCCTCGTCGTGAGAGTACGTGCGGGTTGTCCCGGAAAAGTTTCTCAGTTGGGAGGTGGAGGCAAGAGAGAGAGAGAGATAGAAAGAGAAAGAGAGAGAGAGAGAAAGGTGTGCACGAGTAGTGGAGCGTTGTGTGATTTTCTTCGGCTCTATAGCCTCCTCCCCCTTTGCAGGAGGCATCAGCGACGGTTGGGTGGAGAAAAGCTCGTCGCACGAACGAGCTTGCAAGATAGAGAGCTGAGGAAGGATGTCATCCTTCAGGAATTACGTAAGTTTTTGGACAGTGTGATAATTGATTGATCGATTGATTAATTGGTGTCGATTGATAAAGAGAAATTTTGTATATAGTGATGAAGTGTTTTTTTGGAAGTGGATTTGGTAATGAAGAGATTTTGTGATTTTGGCGTGAAGTCAGAGAATTAAATGGTTGTTTAATTGGGAATGGTGGTTTATAAAGGATCAAGAGATTGGAAGTGTGCTGTACGCGTGTGCGTGCGGGTTGAACGTGCTCAATAGTTCGATCGCTGGATCTATTTTTAAAGGTTTCTTTGTGCGCGAAGTTAAACGCGACTGTGTGCGTATGTGTATCTGAATAATCTAGGCGACTTTTAATAATAAACGATTGAGGTTCGTCGTCGAACAATGAAACATTGAATTTATTTCACTTATCTATTTTCCTAATGATTAGTGTGGTAACACTATTGATAATTAATTTTCTTTTAAAGCTCAACTGCATACGAAAAAATGAATTTTACCTTATAATTTATCAATTTTCTAAATTCATTTTTGAATATAAACTCGACAAGCACTTCTATTTTTCAGAACCACAAATCCATCGATACTCTGCCAAACAAAATAAAGCTCGATACTACTTCGACGAAACAAAAGTATATATCTTCAAAACTCGAAACAGCCCCAGACTTCATCCGTCACATCTGAAACTTTTGCCAAAATCCATATACACTTTCAACTTCTTAAACTTTCAGTACAACCATCCTTCCACCAAAAAAAGCTTTCTTTCTTCTCAATTCAACTATACCAACATATCTGTCAAAGCGCTCGATCTCCACTTGTCTCTCTTTCCCCTTTATTTTTACCCATGTCGCTAATTCTCATTCGCTCATACATCTAACCATTCGCTCTGTTTTCCATCGTCATTCGCACTGCCTTTGCGATTTCCGCAGTCATCGAACTCCTCCTCGGGAGAATTACGCAACGACGAACCACACGCGCAACAACTGCCGAGTCTCTTTCGCTCCTCATTGACATCAACGTGAATTTTCTGCGAGCGTGCGCGAAAAGCCGGCACGGTACCGTGTTGTTTACAAAACAGCAGTAATTTAGGGAAGAGTGCCGGTTGCTGCTGCCGGTATGTCTGCGTGTGTGTGTGTGTGTGTGCTTTGCGAGAAGCCGCCCACGCGCTTTGCGTGCGAGAGGATCCACAAAGCGCGTGGCGATGACGGCACGTTGGTTCACGCTGCTATGTGCGGTGGTTTGAGTTTTTTTAGGGAGTTTTGTACTTAGGAAGGGAGGGTGAAGAATTATTGAATAGCAACGAATTTGACTTTGTAGGAGATCGATTAGTGGGGTGTTGAATGTAGATGTTTTCATATTCCTTAATGTTTGGTTGAATATATTAAATTATTAATTAATTTTTATAAGAAAAATCATTATGGTTTTGTTATTGTTATAATATTCAAAAAGTATTTTAGGCATTTGCTGGTGCAATGCCTCGCAGCACACAGCATTTATCAGGAACCACTTGATGCTTCTTGACAGCTTATTTTCTTTCCATAAATAGCCTTCGCTGTAAGAGGAGCTGTTTTAGTTTTTAGAATACGAATATTGCAGCATATTTCTTTTATGGTTAATTTGAAAGTTAACTTTGAAGTTTCCTATTCATAGACTTTTTACAATACAATTTATTCAACAAAAACGTTTTATTTTGGTTCCTTGGCATTCAATAACAATAAATATTTCTTCCAATTTGTAATTACATACAAGAAACTAAAAAATTCAATTATTTATTGACATATCCACTCTCCCATGTTAAATTCTACAACTATTTACAACGAAAACTACTGCTTCAACTAGCTCGCAGCCTACAACCCTATTACATCAATCTTAGCGCTCGCTTAACTTACACTCATGCGACCAGCTGTGCGTGAAAATCGCCAGCAATATACACGCATAAGCACAGTAACCTCATGAAAACCGATCGCGTGACGCAGCGCCCTTCTCCCTTCGTTGAGCGCTACCGCCATGCTCGTATTTTCACGGAACCACGTGTATGTGCGAGCGTGCGGAAGCGAGTCGTTGATTATTATGTTACCATCTAATCGTAGCAGCTTGCGTATATATATACATTACGAGTGATGTGATGTGTATGTATGTGTATATAGAGCAAGGGAGATTTCTTCAATGGGAATTCTGAAATAGAAATTTCGAATGTTGGCGTGTGATTGGTTGGATGGCTATGGTATATGACTTGTGTTATGTGAGGAGACGTATATGGTGTTTAGTGTAATAGTAATTGATGATTTGTGATTGTTGGTTTAATGTCGTGAAATATCGTTGTGAATATGTAGGTCAAGGTTTTTGTTTTTACAAATTGGAGAAAAATAGCAAAAGTAACTAAAAATCTTTGATATTAAGAATTTGATCCTGTCGTGTAGATTTGTTTAAATAGATTTTTATGGTTTATCTACCTACGCATTGTTAGATTTATATCTAAGTATTGCATATCGAGATAATATATATGATATCACGTATGACATTTTATTCTATAAAAACAACTATCCCATCCACATTCAACCCCTCACCACCACATCTCCTACAAACTCCACCTAATTCCTTCACCTTTATCTCTCCACCACCTCTAAAAAAAAAATTCATCACTGCATACAACTAGTAGCAACGATCCACGTGCGACGAACCGCAACCTCCACCCACTGCACAACACGGCAGCTGCATGTGCGGGCGAATAAGCGAGCGCATCATCAGCAGTTCTCTTAGCGCACACAACGACGACGACGACGACGACGACGTCACGACCGCGAACACGTATTCTCCCGCGCGGCGGGTACGAAAGCTTGAAAGCAGCAGCAGCAGCAGCTCTCTGTTGGCTATTTATTCGTACCGAGAGAGAGAGAGAGAGAGGGACAGCCAGCTAGCTTGTACAGCAAAATTAGCAGTGTGCGCATGGGTCGCTCTTTCTCGGACATCGCGCGTCGTCCGGTGCTGTTGTTGTACAGCTATGTATATGACTGTAGTCTCTGACTTTTGTAGGCTACGGTGTCTCTGCGACTGTATGCTTTTTGCGGTGGATGGTGTAGAGGGAAATGTATGGGTTTTTGGGGTAGGGGTGGTTTGGTAGTAAGGGTTGACGTAAGTTTTGGTGGAATTAATGAGGGCTGGAAAAGGGAAGAATTCATTTTTGTTATAGTACAATAAATTCTTAAAGTATCTATATAACATATAAATTCTAGTACGTAAAAGTTCAAAATACATATACATTCTTAGCTCGGTGACATCGTAGGATAAATTTGTGTTTCATTATTTCAACGATGTAACTAGCTCGAGATGACAGAGGAAAAAGAAAATTAATCATTAGTGATATTTATTATTTTTTATATTCGCGATTCAAATATTTTACAGAAATGCATATATATGAAATACAGTTGCTGTTTGTTTGTAAGTTTCTTTTCAATTATTGATTATAAAACCACTATTCTTTATAATTTACGCAGAATTAAAAATCTCCAAAACAAACAAATTACTCAAGAAATAAAATCATCCATGACAATTTTTATAACTCGTGTCAACTTTCAAAATAAACGTATATCTTTTCTCGCTTGATTCCAAGTACCATAAAAACTTTATTAACAGACTTTATAAACCGTTCGAATGAACTTCAATTATAATACTCTTTTCGAGAATCCCCAACACATCCACACACACATACATCCACACTCACACCCACCTTTCATCACCCGAACCTCCATTCCAGTACCATTTTTCACCCTTTTTCCGCATCCGTAGCCCGACAACGAGGAAGTCGCGCTTGCTCGCTCACATACTCTCCTCTCCTTACCTCTTCGTCGGAGTATCGGATTCCCAATAAACGCGCGACATCGCTTTTCGCACGGGCCCGTTTTGTTTACACGACCAAGTCGCGCGCGAGATATTAACGAGCCTCGCTGGCATGCGTGCATAGCACTCCTCACGTCTTTTTTTTTCGCTGTGTATAGATATATGTACACACATATATATATATATATATATATATATATATATATACACACACAGTATACGTCGTCTTTCGCGTGCACAGATGGCGAGAGAAGTGTATGTATGTATAGGTGTATAGGCTAATCTGATGAACAGAAATAGAGTGTAGTGGGGGAGGATGACGGGATGGTGATGGGTATAAGAGTCTGACCGCGACGTGACTTTCGGTGTTATGGCTGGATTTTTACCGGTTAAAGGAGGGAATAGAAGACTGATAATGTATCTCATTTTATGTAGCTATTTCACCGTTATTCTGGTTATAATCCATGTAAATCATGGTTTGCTGGTGCACAATTGATTAATTTATGCCTGCGTTCGATGCGACCGTCTATTTTGAATAATAAAACATTTTAAATATCAATAAGTACCATCATTCAAGAGCTTGACGTTGAATAGATCTAGAAATCACATCAAATTAATTGTTCATCTATGCATGGACAAAACGAAATTAATGCATCGTATAATTGATATTATGCAGATTACATTATATATCATTCATAGTTAAAATTAATATATACCATTTAGCAAGTATAAGTGGCATCGTCGTGCAGATTAAACAATTCACAAGTGGTCTCGCGTTAACAATACTGTATATCACATTACTTTTAACAATCACTAAAGCTATTCCTAATACCTCGTATCGGAAAACAATAAATACCACGACACCATCGCCACGGATAAACGTAAAAATATCAATACCTCGCTATATATACTATATAAGTACGGGTGAAATATAAAAACGCGCCATTCAAGCGCATAAATAACGAGCGTTAGCGCTCGCTGTAATCACCCGCAGTAAAGCGCCAGAAAAACAAAAATATCGAAACTCTAAACGGTCCAATTAGTAACGTAACTTAAACTGCCACTCGTGCACGTTCGATATATACATGTGTACACTCCTCGATTTATCCGATAAAATTGCGCAACGTGAAAAATTTCACGTATAACATATATATACTATATAACCTCGTATATAATTCATATTAATTGGCGTTATATTCGCCGTGCGTCTCCCTAGAACGTCTCTTAATTATACGAAAGAGACGCAACGTATTTTCGACGGACGTGCGTGAATTGAATCGCGTCCTTGTTTCAGCTCAATCAGAGCGTCCGAGTATTTATGAGGGTGGGATACAAGAAAACATAGAAATTCTAAGAGCAAGTGAGAACGCGATAGACGAAGAGAGAAAAAGCTGAGAGCTAGCGGACTTAATGGGCTTTTGAATATTTCACGAGGACCAGAGTTGCGAAGCTCACGTGCACCGTATTGCTTTAATTGAGTGTTTGTCTCTTACTTTTTGTCCGAGTTGGATTTCAGGCTTTTTCTGTTAGAGATAGAGATAGCGAGGTCTGTGATTCTGGTGTAGATGAGCTTGGGCTTGAGTTTTAGGAGCAAAATTGCGAGCTGGTAGCGGGTGTGCGGAATGACTTTTGAAGATTCTGCGTTCTGTATTGCTATGAAAGTATATAACTGTGAGAGTTGCAAATGTAGTTGGTACAAAAAGCGATTATCTGTTCATGATTTTGAAATTGATGTGTTTGTTATATAAAGATTTCAAGATTAAATGTTGCATAGTTTTTTGTAATTAAAATAAATGAAATCAAGTGTCGCTTTCGTTTCTCTTTAAGGGAATCGAATAATTAATAATATGTACAACCGAAACATTTCAAAACTCAAATTCCACGTAGTCCTCAAAGTCTAGCTTCGCACCTCGACCATCCACTCTCATTAAAATCACGAGATCCATCCTATTACGTATTTACGAAGACACGCGCCTCTTTGCGTGAAAAAGTATGCACGACACAATGCGCACGCGCGGACCCTTCGTTAAAATATGAAGAACGAGCGGCGTAAGAAAAAAGTGCCGAGTAGTGAGCGAAAGAAAGAGGGAGAAGCAACTGCATCGAATCGCGTCTATATTTAAACGCGGACACGTTTGCCCGGTACACGCGTGCGGTGTTTCCTTACTTCTTTCTCTGCTATACGCGTGGAAGTGTGTGTGTGTGTGTGTATGTGTACGTATCTGTGTGTGGCTGGCGAGCATTTGCACGAGGAAGCAGGGAGAGAAAAAAATATAGGGTTTGTTTGGGAGAACGCGGATTTGTTTTGATTAGGTGAAAGCTGGCATGGGATTTTTAGGATTTTACGCGGGTCTTCTTTTTTTAAATAGAGTATAGACTTTTTAGAGACTGGTTCGTGAACTTTATGTTTTTGTAAATAAGCGTTATTTCTGTAGTAATAACAATGTAAATTAATTTAAACAGATATATCATTTTTTTATATGAATTGAATAAATATCTATGTTTTCTACTTAATTATTTCTCAATTATAACTATACTAAAACTTACTTGAAATATTTTAGCTTGCTTATTATTATTAGACACTTGTAAATAAATAGGAGAGTATGTCCTATTAAAAATCCAATTGACTATACTTTCTTTTACTCACCGATTGCTTTGGTAACGACAGTGTCGCTGCTACATTGGTTAAATAAATCGCTACGATATATGAATAAACAATACATATGTATTAGATACAAAAATTAATAGTGAACTTACAAACAACCTTAAACATCTCAGAACAACTTATACTTCAAGCATACACCAATTTTACCCCATTGTCAAGCTCTCTCACCATTTCATTCTCGTCCCTCCGATTTCCTTCTTTTTTTTCCATCCAACGAACCTAAAAAATCTTCTCACCCAACCCTTCAATCAAACCGCACACGCATATGTGCCCCTAGCGATTTCGCCCTCGATTTGTCGCATGCGCGTGCATTCGCGTACGTTAACGAACGATTCGCGATAAATTCGTACACGCACACGCACGACATGAGAGTTGGACCATATAGAAGGAAGAAGAACGAGGATTGATTCGTGCGCGTAGAATCGAAGCCAATCCTCGCAACGCTGATTGATCCACTGTTTGGTGTTGCTGAACCGTACGACGAGATTTCACTAGCGTACGTATATATATCGCGTACGCGTATATAGCCTAATGCGTGGAACGCGCCACACGCGCGGTCGTGTGCATATTCAATGCCCGCCGAGGTTTGAGTTGTGTCGTAGAGCGAGGTATGAATATGAATGTAGAGAGATATGTGTAGGTTGATTTTGATTTTGTTGCGCAAATGCATGGGTAATTGTGTAACGTTCTCTCTCTTTTTTTTTGTATTTTTAAAAATTACGTATAGAGCTGTTAAGTTTTAAATGGTATACTTTCGGTTTTAATGAATCTACAATGTATACATTATAGTTGTCTGTAATACTGTTTTATTGGTATATATGTTTATATAACTATTCTTCTTATACATCTGAAAATAAAACCCGACCAACCGCCCAGAAGCAATAAAACCAGGCATTATGTCAAAGTGACGTGAACCGTTCGATACGCACGGGAGTTTGCTTGTTTAAAGTCGCGTTGGTGAGAGAGAGAGAGAGAGAGGAAAAGAGGAGCCATTGTTCGCGATTAACGTCGAGACGCTCCTGACACATGGCTGTCCGTCATCCCCTGATCTTGTACAAATAATCTGTCCCGGGCGCATGCGTGCATCCTCGGTTGAACTGCACTATTCACAGCTGAAGATTGAAAGGTTGAGTGTGTCTGTGATGCGATGAGTGTTTGTGCGAACGATGGTTGGATAATCGTTTGAATGTTGGTGAAGTTGACGGGAGTTAGGTAATTGTTAGAAGGCGATGAGATAACTTATTGTAGTGAATAGAAGGTTACGTGTATTTATGAAGTTCCGGTAACAGCGCAGTAATAGTAATGTAATAATACTAGTGTATAAATATTAGTTTGTTATTATTAAACTATAGAATGGTTATGAAAAATTTCGAAAACGAGAATTATACGTACGGCTAATAATAAAAATTCAGTGCTCCAATAACGATTTTACGAGCAAAGAAAATTGTCAAATTTTTCAACAAGCTTGACTTTTATTCGATCTTGGCTATTTGGAGAGTTTTATTGCACAACATGAGCTTTTAATCAGCTTGCAGTGTAGCTTGGAAACTCTTACGCTTATGTGTCTTAATAGTGTCGTAAAGATAAATCATCAATTAATATCGATTTACGAAGAATGGAATTATCAAATGCTTGCCTTGAACTGCAATAAAGACTAATGGCGCGATTTGTTCAATAAGCGACTACAATTTAGTTGAATCATCGGTGGTGCAAAACGATTTAATGGTACCAAGAGCATTCTGTAACAATGACAAATGCAATTTGAGCCATTGCGCGGGGATTTGCGTCAAATGATTTATCGATGTAATATATGTTCTTTTTAAGAGTTTCTTATAACAATGCTAATAATTATAAAGAAAAAATTGTAAGATTTATTTTGAATAAGTAAAGTAATTATTGTTTTTCACGATATTTAACAAAGTCTAAATCTTTAAATGGAATAAATCGTTATATCGATTAGATAATGCATTAATTAAAATTCTTTTTAATCTTATTAAAATTAGTAAACAAATTCAAAAGAACCATTGAAAAAATTAGAAGAAGAGAAAGAACCCTGATAAAAATTGCAATAATGTACTGCAATTTTCTATCATAAATGTAGAGATGTTTTCAATCTGTTTTCTACGTTTGTTCGTAAAAATATTTTAATTTTGTATCATTTATTAATTCGACATTTAAATGTTAGTTAACCAACGAAACATTTAAAAATATAACAAGTGATGTATTGTGGCACTGAGCGAAAGAAATAGATTTATATAGCAAAATAACGATCTTCACGAATAAAGCTGTAATTACTATAAAGATTAAATTATTACTAAGAGTGCGAAAATTTTGTATATACTCTGGTAAAATGTTTCTTGAGCGTATACGGTTTTAATATATAATTATAAATTACTATTGAAATTTTAATGTCAAAATTTGGAAACGATGGTCATTCCATAAAATAGAAGGAGTTGGTCGAAAAAAGCGATACATTTGTGTATAGTAAAAAGCTATTTCTAATAACTGATTCCTATTTTCTTACCAATTTTTAATTAGCTAATTTTCACCAAAACCTTTCTGTTATATTTTTTGTTACAACACTGACATTCCTACAGAAATACAAATCCACCTAAAGATTTGAACCCCAAAATCAAAGGTCATCCTTCATCATTCCTAACACCATACTCCTTGCTCCCCACAAACTTGGATCTCAAAAAATCATCGGTCCCTATTGTTTACCCACGCGAAACGCAGGACGTACATCATATCGCCTCCAGAGTTATTTCACCTTTCGCGCGTCGCGTCTTGGCAACCTGCCAGTACAGTACACGCGACGCGCGACGTGACGAGGGCAGAAGATTTTACGTCGCTGACATATGTGCACGGCGAGTTAAAGTCTATCAGCCGAGGCTTTTTATATTCGATTCCTCATCTCTCTCTTCTTTCTTTCTCTCTGAGCGATGGGTTTTCAAGGAACTCGTTTGATTTGAACGTCGCGCGGATGAACGACGAGGTAGATGAGTTTTTTTTCGAAATTTTATTGCAGTTTCAGCGCTGGTCAAAGACACCGCGGTTTAGGATATTTTTGACGATGTTTAAGTGGCCGGTTACTATGGAAGGGTAGAGGATATTATTAGTTAAAAGTTTTTTTTTTCGGGCGATAAAAAGTTTAATGTTGTTGCAAGATATGAGAAAAGAGTGAGTGTTTGACTGTTCTTTTGTATTTTTAGAAGATGAATTTTTAAATTTAATAGGTCGTCAGGGTTGATTTATAATCCTCGTATCAGCAGTTAACTGGTAACGCAACGTATTAAAGTGTAAATATTACGTGTGAAATATATATAAAGTGGCCGAAAAACGCAGGTCGAATATCACACGAGCAGCAAATGAAATTAATAAATAATGCGCGAGGAATATAGGAGGATTGTAAATCAAAAGTAAAACAGCGTGAAGAAAGGGACGGGGGGAAAAAATTAATATTTACATAGCGATAAATCACCTCTCCAACCAGCTGACAAAATTTGGAGCGCAGGTGTGCCAAGAAACGTTAAATTACTACATGTTATACATCCGAGGCGTTTTGCATACATCTATACCCCCTGCCTTTCGTAAATTTGATTTCGGCGTCTACGGGGCCGGGAAGACGTTGACCTGGAAATCCGATATCCTTCGCAAAGTAATGTGAAATGTCGTAAGATAGTAAATGAAATGGAAGAACTTTTTGGAGAAAAAATATTTTTATGCTTTTCCGCAGGCGATTCTGAAAATTCTTTTATCGTTATTCAGTTGAACGATTTTCTTTTAAAATTGCATTCTTTATATCATGTAATAAAAAACATATTACGCGGTATCAAAAGTATCGTTATTTGAGTATAATTTAAATTTGTAATGAAAATATAATAACTATATAACAAGTAAACAACTTATAACACATTACTAATTCTGAAATATGTGAATAGGCTAATAAAACTATATTAAAAGTATTGTTTGATTTTTGTTACCAAATAGAACATTGATACGCAAATTTTCTTAATATTTTTTACAATACCACCGAACAATATACTTACAAACATGCTTTTCCTTTCCGAATACAAAATTAACATGGTCATCAACCCAAAACGACCTTATTTATATACCCGCGACTCCAACCGACTCACACACCACAAACCCATAAACAACAAAATTACACTCTCCCTCTCTTTCTCTCCCAATCTCCAGTAGCACAGCAACTCAAACCATCATGCTCACGAGACACCCGATCTCCATCAAAGCCCTTCTCTATGCGCATACTACTCGTCCGCTTAGATCGACGTTCACGCGCGTGCGTCAGTTCTATACTACCGCTCGTTGCATCATAAATTATAATAATAATCCATACACGCGCTACGCTTACTACGCTTCTCTCTCTCTCTGCTCTCTTCAATTAGCCAGAACGCGCGGGTTCTCGTTAATCGTTTCGCGCTAATAATCGCTGTCGGAGAGGCGCCTAACAGCAGAACCGCGTATACCGCGTGCGATTACTCGGCTTTTAATCGTTTGCTCTCTCGCGCTCACGCGAACGCGCATACAACGTTTATAAATAGAATATACGCCTAGTACACGCGTATAGAGGGATTAATTGACGGAGGTCGCAAAGGATGATTGGCATAGCAGCAACAGCAGCAATAGCAAGGGAGTAAGTAAGTGCAGTGCTGTATCATTTGCACTGCACGGGAAGACGAATCGGTCAGTGGGTTCGCTTTGCACGAGTGAGTGCATGTGGTGTTATTTATTGTGGGTGTGCAGTTGGTAAAGGGTGGGAGATAGAGAAAACTGGTTTTCAGGGAGAGAGAGAGAAAGAAAGAGATGAGGTTTTTGAGATTGATGTAGAGGTGTATGTATGTACGGGGGTGAGGGTGATAAACAATGTTGTATATACCTGTAATAAAGCTGGATGTTTGATTCTAATTTTAGAAGCAAGGTGGTGGGAGTGTAGAAACTTATGGTTTATGTGTATGCGTACGCGAGTTATTTATAGCTAATGTGTGTTATAATTTGAAATTTCCATTGTATTTATTTCTTGATGATGGGATAAAGCAGAGATATTCGCTATGATGTCGCTATGAGCTTATAAACACGTGTTAACCTAGATGCTAATGAAATTTATAAATGATAGATTTTTCGCGAAAATCTATTTCGAAGCTTTGAAAATTATATAAGCTAGATAGATTTTCAAATATTTTGAAAGATCTTAAGTGGATTATTAAACAACCTAAATACAAAAGAAGTATTGCACGCGTATCTTAATTTAAAATAACTTATGTAATTCTCACCCTCTGACAATTTTCTAACATATTTACATAAGATCTACACCTGAGCTATAAAAATCTAGATAAAACACCGATACCAATGTAGAGTCACCCGAAAGAACTTCCACCACGGGGTCAATTCAACTATTACCATTTACAAAGCATTCAATCCGATTACTATTCATTGGCGTTCCTTCGCCTTCTCGGCAAAAAGGCTCTTCCAATCTTCTAAACAACCCCGATTAACTGCTTCCTCCCTCAGTACCACTTCCACCCTAGCTGTCGAGGAAAAAGCCAAGTCGGAATAAAATCCTCACACTCACAGCTCCCTCATCTACTCGCATATCCTGCGCACACCACCCTATATATATACGCTCGGTACCGGCAGCTTTTACAGTCTCATCGTTAAGATCATCTCTCTCTTTCCCCTCTTCCCTATAAACGGTTACGCGTTTTCCCGTATACAGCTATACACATATATATGTATCTGTATAGACTTATATACCTCAGCGCGCAGCATTATCGTAATCGCCGGCGGCATTAACGTGCAAGCGTAGTATAGTTTTACGCTGTTTTCTACGCTAATGCGAGGCCGAATCGAATTTTCCGGCTTCTCTGATTATCCCTCCGGATGCACGTTGTAAAACGGTTTTACGTGTCGGCCTGAAATTCGAGGTGGGTTAATTTATGCGAGTGGAAAGGGGAGGTTCCGATGCGTGTTTGGCTGAACAAGTGCGTGAATTACATTGCAAAGGGAGGATGGGAAGTAGCGACGTTGTCGTTGTTTGCTAACGCGGCAGTTTGCGGTGGGAATTTTTTTTTTTGGAATGAACTGTAGGGAAATGAGAATGGCGCGCTGTGCATTTACAAAACGTGTGGTTTTGCGAATTTTCGTGGTTACGAGCGGTTTTTGGAAGAATTATGTATGTATGTGGGTGTTTGCGTGTGGTTGGGTGCTGGCGTTTTTACAGTGTAAAAACGGGATTGTCGTTGGTTAATTTTAGCGTTGGTGTTGATATTTTGTTATACGTAGGTGTTTTAATATGATAATGAGATAATATTTAGAACCATGGTAATTTTAGAAAATAGATGTTAATTCATTTAGTAGAGAGATAGAGAGAGAGAGGAAATTTTAAAAGTCCATCTTTTAAATTTTGTAAATAAACTATTATTATTCAAAGTCATGTGATCGTGTAATGTCAGAGATCTCCTAAAAATTGTTATATTTTTTCTTAAGTTTATGTAACGTTATAACGAGTTTGCAAATAATTCATAAAATAACTAAAGTTCATAAAAAACAGATTGTTTTATGAATTTCAAAAGAATGGGTTTATAAAAGCTATTCATAGAAGTAATCATTTATGATATTGAAAAAAAACTTGAGTACGTAATAAATGACCTTGACAATATTAAATATTATTAATAAAGAACATAAATTTATAGAAAATTTAATTTTATGATGTGTAAAACACCATTTTTATTCATAAATGCAATTTTAATTTGATTAAACCGATAGTATTTACACGCAATTTACTATCTACTTTTTTAAATCATAATTATCATTTCAAATATGAAACTAAGTATTTATTATAAATCCATTCACACTTCCCAAGTAATCCATAAAATAACTAGACATCATCAAAAACGAATTGTTCTACACATGACAGAAGAACAGACAATTTCCATTAGCGAATAATTATGAATTAATGAGCATACGTAGATATTTCTATGCATACTAAAACTGTATGAATATGCTCATCTTCGTGATTCACAACAAACCTTAGATTACCATTACACATCCCCATCATAAATAATTACCCAACCCCAAATCTACACCACAAAATTCAAGCAGCACACGTCAGCTCATCCAAATATCTCATCCCTCGCTTAAACTTAAACCCAAAACACTGCTACTCACGCGGCGACCTGTTTTCAAAGCTTCCCCCCTCGCATCGCATAACTTTCAGCCGCGATGTGCACGAAAGCTCGTACACTTTGTCATTTTCGTCGCACAGGCGGCGATTTATCCTCGGGACGGCTGTAAACAGCCAGTTTTATGGGCGATAAAGCAATATCGAAAAGATTTGCCGGTTCGACTGCTTTCAATTCGTCGAGTGGCTTATATACGTATATATATATATATATATATATATATAGAGAGAGAGAGAGAGCGAGAAAGCGCGGTTTTATCCCGCACCAACGCGATGCGATATTACGCGAATGCGAGGCTCGTGGAAATGGCTGGAAAGGTCGAAGAGAGAGAGAGAGAGAGTGAAGAGGAATGGGGATGGGAAAAAGTACGCGGAGTAGTTTCAGCATATATAGCGGCTCAGAGTTATTGATTCTAATGCCGATGATGGGGAAGGAAGTATTGTGGGTTATTATTTTTTAGAGGCAATAGGGGTTAGTGCATTATGAAAAGTTTGTTTGATATTATTTCATTTTTTCCATTTCCATATATTGCAAAAACTAATCTTTTAACGAACTGTAAGGAAATTTGATTTTTAGAATAAATATAGAGTGTATTTTAATGGAAATTTGTATAGATAGATTTCTATTAAAATCCATTCTATTTATTCTAAAAATCAAATATAGACTCTGATTGATTGTATATGTTCTCAAGTTATATAATAAAAGGCAAAAAATTATAATTTACAATAGAAATCGAATTTCATTTCCATATTTATATTTAAAAAAAGAAACATGATAGCTAAACAATGAGAAGTTCCAGAAATCAGTACAATAAATCAGGAAAAAAAATTTTTTAAAACAAAAAGTGTACCACCAAACCCTCTAACTCCTTCCCCCATCCTTCCATATCACATCGTATCTCAAGAAATTGGCGTATACCCACTGCGCGCCATACACACACTCGAGCTACACGCGATAAATCCCGAATCGCTATTTTCAGCGGATGACCGAACCCCGACTCTTCCTGCGTCTCACATCGCACACGCGCGCTTGCACCATTTGTATCAATTTCGTCGAATGCGCTCGATTCCGTTTACACGCATGTGGCGTTGCAACCTAATGGGAAAGAAAGCCTATTTGAGTATCTGCAGGTGGTCACTGCCCTTCTAACCATTTCTTTTTTTTTTTTTTACTCTTCGTCGTGGCGTTTGGTTTATGGGACGACGAGGATAGTGAATGCGCACTAGCAGTGATATATATCTAGAGAGGAGTGGTGCTATTGTTAGGCTGGAGCTCGTGAAAGGGGTTATATTTGGGCGAGGTTCAGGGATGGTAGTGTGTATGTGTATGTGTGTGTGTGTGTGTGTGTGTAAGTACAGGTTGTTAATTTATTGGCTGTGGGTCGGGTTTGTAATTGCGTGAAACATTTGGTTAGGGGATTTACAGTCTTTCAGGACTAATTATATTTTATTGAATGATTAAGGACGCGAGCAGTGTATCTTCATTATATGTGAAATTGAATTAGAATAAAGGTGATGGGATTTATTTTGTCAAGGAATTATAATTTTAATTTGACATGAATTTGATCGAGAGCATCACGTAATTTACTTTAGTTTGTTGTCTCGTCTGAAAATAAGAAAATTTAATGCGCGCAGTAAATTTCGAGCGATGAACTTTATTGCAACAACATTTAGTGGACTGAAAATCGTTTATGCTTGTAACTATAACTACTTGAGTTGATGTTCGCGAATAAACAGTCCACGGGTGATGGAAAAAACCTGTAGAATTAAAAGCTTAAACTCGTGATTATACATATGCGTAAAAGCTATTCATAGAAGTATAACAATTTATGATATTGAAAACAACTTGAATGCGTAATAAATGACCTTGACATTATACAAAAATTATTAATAAAGATTACAGATTTACAGAAAATTTTATATTCTAAAGTGTAAAAAAGCTCTTTTTATTCATAATTGCAATTTTAATTTTGTTAAATAGAGAGTATTTACAAGCAACTATCTACTTGTTTATAAATCTTCAACGAATGAAAAACATTTTTATTGCACCAAAACATTTTTAGTCATAATGTATGTTTTAAATACCGAATTATACACTCCTCAAAGTGCATTAATTAAAAAATTCCAACTACATCACAAAAAAAAAAAAACAATCGTACAGACAATTTCTCCGCTATACAAAATTAAAAAGCTTATAGACTTTTAACAACACTAAAATAACTCAGGCTTTCGCTCTCTTTCTTCTCTCTGTTTACACCGCGAATGCCGTCAATATTCAAATTCATAAAGCTTTTAATTCGCTACTTTTGTCTCTCCTTTCGCTCTCCTTCTTTCTCTCTCCCTCTCTTCCCCTCCCATCATCCCCCAGTTTTTTTCGGCGCGTATGCGACGTGCGCTCCGCTCTGGATAGCTTCGACGTTCCGCCGTCGTATTAAAATCTATTCTCGGAGATTCGACAATCCGGATCCCTCCGACAATCGATCACAGTGGCTGTGCTGCCCGAAGAGCAAGAGAAAGAGAGAGAAAAAGAGAGAGAGAGTTACACGTGGTGGGATGGCGACGTTAATCGAGTCCGAGAGTGCGGAGCTTGCCAATAAATATTGACGTTTGGGGGGGGGGGGAGAAAATAGATAGTTACGGAAAAGTTGAGTCTTTTTTGTTTTGCAGGTGGTGTTATAGATTGTCGGATGTAGAGTGGGGATATAAAAGAATGTTTGGTAATATATTTTTTTGTAATAAATTAGGTGGATTAATGTTAGAAATGGGTGAATGGTCTGAAACAAAGAAACCAGTGCGTGAAATGAACTTTTAAATTATGTAGATGACGCAAAGTGATATCAATAAGAATAGAACGTACAGAGAGATATATATATATATACACACACACACACACACACACACACACACACACACACACACACACACATTATTTCTTGTATTTTTTTTTTTAGAATTTGTCCTTTAAATAAAATATATAAGTAATGGCATTATAGGATATATAAGATATAGTAAATATAGTTATTTATAATTGAGAATTGCAGTTAATAATATTATTTCTGGAAACCATAAATATATTTTATTGCGGGATATTCCGTGACGTCTTATTATAAGTAGGTAGGTAATATACACGTTATTATTAATATACCATGTTAATATTAATAAAATTTACACTCTCGACGACGTAAAGATGCGATGATCTATGCTGTAACAGATTCAGATTCAGATTACTAAAGACACTTGGCACACGACAAAGTTCGAAGCCTGCCAAGAAACTCCGAGCAATGATTACTTACTACTCATTTATCCTGTATTTGCGATACCCAATGAAAAAATCATTTGGAAATTAAAATATCTTATTTTTTATATTTTAACGTTTCCTTAAGCTACTAAATCTTTCGTGGTATTTCATATTTTTATTAAATAATATAAAATTTCGTTTTGTTTATTTCGATTAATAAATTGAAACTTTTGGATCATATATATTTCTATGTCACTTTTTTCTAACGTAAATAGCTAGATAGAAATATTGAATTGATGCATTATCATATGTTGTTTTAATCTAAAAGATTCTGTTTTATCTTTTGATGATGTTAAGCTGATGAACGATGACGATCTTTTGTGTTGTGAGTTTTCTTAAATTTGTTTTAAATTAACCATACTCATTATTAAATATAATTTATCAAAATGTATGAAATGATATATAGTTTCTATTTCATCAGCGTAACATGGAAAATTGTACAAGATGAACAAAATATCATAAATTTACATAAACTTTATGAGGCAGAGGTGGTGATAAGTCAGGTCTACGCCACACCGTAAAATTAAAGAAAATATAGTGGGTTCTAATTTCACAAAGTAAAATATTTTTCAGTATTTTTTGAAAAAAATATATCAAAAGTTCATCAGTGTATTCGTATATAAATTTAGAAGGAACAAATATAAAAAGTAAAAGTCCTTTCAATAATAAGATCGACAATTCTTTTTACAAATGTATGAACTTCCTTAGATCGATAAACCTTATTTCGTTATACACAATGAAAATATGCAAAGAAAATAAATCATGATCCCAGAAATTTCGTATTCGAATAACAACCGTACCTCAATTACACATTTACAAAATCCAACCACAATCCACATCTTACTTTTTCCCTTACCTCCATCAAAAACCACAATTCCAAAAGCACACCCACGCTGACGCAACGAAAATATATAGCACCACTGGGCATGAGAGCGTGCACGAAGGTGCAGCAGCTGGCACTCGCAAAGAGCCGAAAATTATCGGCGTTTCCGTGCGCTCGCGCTCACATTTCGCCCGGGGCCACGCAGCAATATAGTCGCCTAGATTCGCGGATAGCTCCGACCTGGTTGCATTATCGGCGGGCCGCATTAGCATAATAACGAATGGCGGGGCTGAGGAGGTCGATTCGAGGTCCGCTCTGCGATATGTATGTTTTTGCGTGGAGATATTTGGGACACGCGTAAACGTGGATGCTAGTTATGGTAGGTTAATGAATTGGGGGTGAGGTGGGAGTTTCGAAGGTTAGCTAGGGTAAATGGGTTTTAGGAATTTGAGGAAAGTGAGTAGGAAGTTTTGTTTGACCGAGTTAAGACCCGAAATTATGTCTCTAGGAATAACAATATTTTATTTGTGATTTTGAAATGTGTTATAAAAGAAAAGAATATGATAGTAAAAATTAATTGCTGCTGACCTTAAATAGTAAGGATTATGACTATAAAAACAGTATAATAAAATGCAATATTGCAAGAATTTGATAATTATATATTTATTAATAATTAATATATATAAATTGATTATTAGCACTTAGCTATGTCTCAATATGAACGTGTTTATATACAAAATTTATGGACAAGACTATACCATTACAGTTTTCTCATAAATTAAATGCTGTATTTAGTGACATTACAGCGAAGTTATGCTTCCAGTAATATACCCTTTTACCGCGAAACTATAAAATTTTTATGCTCGATTTTATTGACAAGAAATTTGGTATGCACTTTAGTGCTCGTATATTATGCCTCTAAATATGTGTAAATTTCAATTAAAATGTTTTTATAGTTGTTTGCGTATTGCAAAAAGGACAATTTATATTGAAATCCAATTCTAAAATATTTTTTTAATGAAAAACAGACGGTAGTTCGAAAATAAACGTATATTAACATATAGTAAAACAAGTTTGTATAGCATATTACGTGGTTTATTAATAGTTTTAAATATTTATAAAAAATGTTTTTTGTAAAGCCGTTATTTTTTAAATTCATATTCAATGCAGGGCATTTACGGTAAATTATCTAACGGTGCTTTGAATTTCATGAGTCTAGGGAAGGAAGTTTTTAATTTTATATTTTACCGAATATTTTATAATTAATATAGCAATTCTTATCTGTATATTTCCATTAATTTTATTCATTTAACAAAAATAAATTCTTACTTATGTTACCTGTGGATACACAAACGAATATAAAAAAAAAAATAAGCAAGGCGTCCGATTACAATATGACGCCGATTAGTAGAAAGCCGAACGGTGGCGGTCGTGGCTGAGTGGTCAAACTGTTTGATTTGCAAATCGACGAACTCGGTTCAAGCCCAAGTTCCGTCACTTTTTATTAAATTATTTACGACGCCTCACTCGTAACACTTACTATTACCAATAAATCCAATATTTTTATCGTAAATTCCGCTAATCCTATCCGAACCTTCTTATTTCATAAAATCACTCATCCTCTTGTACACAGACTATCATAACTTCATATTTCGCTATACTACTTTTCAAAACGGATAACAATCTACATGTAATCATACTCTTCACTCAACCCCATCATCCAAAATCACGATGAGAAATTTTCGCATACACGTACACACGCGTGGAAAACTCACGCGAAAGATAACGTTCACACCTCTGTATAGTAGCGCCGGCGGCAGCACTTCGCGTAGATTTATTGTGATAACTCGCGAATTAGCGTTCCACCGTCACGGGGTTTACTTTGGCTGCCTCTACTCGTAATTTTCGAGCGCGGCTTAACGCAACATCTTTGCGTACAGGAGCGTGCAGAAGTTAACGCCGTATTAATGGAAAATATGGAGCTGAAAGGTATGTGCGTATGCTCTTTTTGCCATTTTCAAGTGTTAATCTCTGAGTTGAATGCGTGCTCGTTGTAATATACGCAGTTGGCTGGGATAACTTGTTTGCGAACGTAATTAAGGATTATGATTTTAAAATAGGTTTTGCATTTTTTCAGTAGTGCGTTTAATGATAAAAATGTGCATATAGTTAATTAGTATAAAAGTATACAGTATATAGTTTATTTTTAGTAACTAAGAGATTATTTCTTATGTTTTAAAATTTAGATTCTGTTAATTTTTTTTTACATTTTTGAAATTTCTAAAGACAGTTTTGGAAGAAAAATTACTAGTGTAGTAATTTTTATTAAATTATATATGAGTCTGTTCCATGCTTACTATAAAAAATACTAATTTTTCTTTATATATAAATAAATGATTTAAGCTCCTTATCAATACTATGACTCAATTAAGACATGACCTAAATTAGGTCTTTTAAAACTATTATCGATTGAATTCTGTAATTCGCCATTTAAGGCAAAGGTAATAAATCGAAATGCAGAATGAAAGAAAATATGGGTCAACGCCCTACCGTAATTACAAACACAATCGGAAGCCATTAATCAGTTCGATACTATCGATCAACCTTTGGTATTTGCGAGTTATAATAGTTGGCAGCTTACACGCTTTATTATGCAGCTGTAATATGTAGGTGAGAAATTTAAGGATCAATGATTCACGTATGTGAACTTCTAATTATTTTCATGCTGCGTTAGGTTTCGTCGCTATAGATTACAGGAGACGTCTGATTCATTAATTAATTTAGAACAGCGTCACCTGCTACGTACAGTATATATTAACAAATGAATCACAAGATTAATTAAAATACTGTTGACATCCTTTTGTCCCTTATATAAATGATACTTGTTAAGATGAACCATACATAGTTATTTAAAAGAAAATTTTTAATATAAACAACTATTTTGTTTATTACTAAATACATTTATTAAACATACCGAAAACCCATAAAACATCCAAAACCACAAATTCACAACAAAGACCTCAAACCGAACACCGCACTCACGCGTATATCTGAAAAATTTATGACAGTGCAAGTCCAGTACACGCACGATTTCACCTACTATTCACGACGTACCACCACGTTACGTATTATAGGAAGAGCAGCAACGACAGCACCAGCAGAGCAGTAGAAGAAGAGGCGGAAAGGTTATTACTCTCGGCCCCGGCACCACTGCTACTCGTCTATTTTCAGTTCAGCGGCAGTTTGCCAAACTTATGTTAATTGAACGAATTATTATTTCTCTCGCTCTCTCTCTCTCTCTCTCTCTCTCTCTCTCTCTCTCTCTCTCTCTCTCTCTCTCTCTCTCTCTCTCT
>JAYJLV010079464.1:0-14486 GCA_036873485.1 Torymus texanus
ATCCATGCATTACAGTTATATTTTTCACCTATTACTTACAGCTATTTTTTTTAGCTAAACTTTTTTTACCGGGTAAGTAAATATTTGCACTTTTTAAATATTATACTGAGGCCAAATGCTTATATTGATTCTCATTTTCATACATGTATCAATATACTTTTTCTTTTAATACGATGAAATAAATTTTTAATGTTAATTCTTAATTTTGAACATATTTTATCGACACAGCAATAAAAATCAAAACTGTGACGATATTTGTGTAAAAAAATTCCTTTTCCCGTACTCAAAAAGGGTGAAAATTTTGTTTAATCAAGGTGGCATCTTTAGGTCTGATTTTCCGTGCTCAATGTAGATTATTAGATGAGAAATTTTGTAAAAATTGTAAAACCAGCATTTTCTTTAACTTTCAGATATTACAGAACGACTTAGACAAAATTAAAAAATATAAAATAAATCTATAGAGAAAACCCGTTCTTATTTGCTTTTTTGAAAATTAAACAATGTTTGTTCCTAAGAGGGTCATTAAGACTTTTTTAATTGATTTGTCATCGATTTTGTCATATATGTTCTGAGAAAATATTAATTCATTAGTATGGTTGGCTATCATAATATTATTTACAATTCTAAATTGGCATGCATATTTTAATTTTAGTTGCAGAAGGTATCCATTTCGAAAGATATAGTACAAGGAAAAATGTTATATCAGATAAGAATTGATTTCGATTAGTCGCAAAGGTATTACAAACGTAAAGACTTATTAATTAGCATTTGAACACTATTAATTTGGATATGAAGAATATATAATGGAAATCATTCTGAATAATTTCTAATAATACTGCTTCCTCATTAAAGAAGCTTTGTAAGAGTGTAAAAATATTTTTTCTGGCAAACATGTAAAAAAATGTTCAATTCTTGGAAATGCTTTAATTAGATATTTTTTTAGAAAATTTTAAGAAAAATATAACTTATATGTAATGGCTATGCCAGACTCGAAATGGTGAAAAAATTGGGACAGTAATTGGGATTGGTAATTCTCGAACATTTGTTGGCGTGATTTAGCATGCAATCGAAACACGCTAGTGTTAAGTTAATAAATCTGGCAAAGATATAACGCGGCATCACGCCATTTTTAATATTGAGAAAAAATCCAGTAATGGATCGTTTATTACGGCAAGACTAGATCATGTAGAATTAGATGGAAAAATTGATATTTTTATAAATATCTTTTGACTACACAGTATGCAAACCAAAATTTCAGCCACTAGTTGATGCCGCAATCGGGTATCTGTTACAAGTAAATATTTTGAAATACAAGAGCATATTCCTAAAGAAATGAATTTAAAAAATTTTGAAAATGATCGCAAAAAGCTTTCTACCGCGTTTTAAAACCTACTGGTCCATTTTTTATGGAGTTAATTTCTACGAGAATACTACATCAAATGAACTTTATATACAGTTATTTTTTAAACTTTAAATATATGCATATATACAATGGTTTAAAGGGAAAATAATACACAGTATATTTATGATGCAATAATAAAATAATGATTTATTGGATGACTAGATAAAAATTTACATAGTTGAGATGAGTATTATGCTTGTGAAGGACGGAATTATTGTTGTTTTTTTATCTTATACGAATCTGTCAGGGCAGACACAACGGCCACCCAAACACGTGCATGATCCGCAGTCAGAATTGCTAGAGCAACCAGCCTCTAAAAAAGATAATAAGGTGATTGGTCAGTGATTCTGATTATTTCGGATATATTTTTATCTTATCATATTATATAATATTTCAAATATATTTGTCCAAAATACAAAAAATTCTATTCAGTACAAGAAGGATTCAAATAAATATTTTAAAATGTTACAATTTCACCGAAAATTAAAAGTTGATGCGTTACATAGAAAATGAGTGGATTATCAATTTTTATAAATTTTTTATGTTCAACGCGAATTTATAATTTGAAATAAACATAAAATAGTGTTTACGATATTATTACACATACCATGCAGCAATAGCCGCGTTTCCAAGCAGGCAGACGATGAGAGCCACCAAGAACAGAAGATACGACAGAATTTGACTCATTTTGGAGGTTTGTAAAAAGTTTCTGGAACTTGTGTAGTATTCGAAGATTCATACGAGTCTGTAATAATTCTTGCTGCTGGTATAACGTATTCATATTTGCCAGAATGAGGAAAGTGCAAACAGAAATAAATGTACACTTGAGATTTCAATCGTGTATGTACCTATCATTTCCGTGGAGTGTATGGACAGTGTGAAATATTGACAATAATAACTGGGATGTCTCGATCGCTATATATATTTTGGAGATTTTCCTTTTTAAAAAATTTTAGATAGTCGTGCCCTTCACCGTCTAAGCTATTGAGTTCTAGTTGAAAAACTATTTTCGAGAATAAAATTCGTTTTTGTTGTGAAACGATAACAGGAGTAAAGGTCATCCAACCTTTATGCCTCTGACCCTATATAATTAGTTATATTATCATAGCAGTAAGATTTTCTACGTTAACGTAAAAAAATATACAGAATTATACAAGATTAAGAACAAAATTATTTGACTTATTTTCATCAACAAAGTTTTATATGTTATTCATAATTTATGTATGAAGCCTTAACTATTTTTAACAATACAATATTGATCATTATATGTATTCTAACCAATCTTCCATTTTTCCTCTGCAGATGCTGGATGCAAAACTAATTCTGAGTGCGGCAAGTGCATGTGCATGGCTGGCAGTTGCGTCTGCCCTGACAGAGTCGTATAAACTGGAAACAACAATTACTCCGTCAATTTTAAAGTACTACTCATTTTTTTCATGTAAAGTTTCAATTGCTTATCAAATAAATTAATTTAATTCTAACTTAGTATCTTTGGTGTATATTTTATTCCCCTTTAATCACTCAATGTGACTTATATTTTAAAAGATAAGTAATTTAATAGACTTTTTATTGTTAATTTTTATATTGTTGATTATATTATTTATATAGATTTGACATAACAATTATTTAAAGGTGCATGCATCAAGATGATGCAATATAAATATTTTGATTCAGGAAATACTTACAAATTATATACTAAAATCAGAGTATATATATATTCGTATTACGTGATTGAAATTATGAGTATCATAAATATTAAAAGAATGACATAATTTGATTGAAATAATTTTTCACAGATTTGAGATTTTATGTATAAAATATATGAAATAGACTGAAATGAATAAACATATATGTAGAGAAATTTTGTTGTCAAAATTAGTATTTTTGATAGTAAATTTGGGATAAACTACAAAAAACGTCTTCTTATTTAAATTATAAAATAATAATAGTTTTACTACAAATTATAGTAATTTACGTGAATAAATATGACTCTGACCGATGGTCACTGTGGAAAATAATTATTTTTACTGCAAAATTTTCCTCCGTATAGGGGAGATCAGCATATTCATGGATATTGTTTAAAGTCTGGCCCCATACATCTTGAGTCTACCGGCATTGTATAACTATAGTTAGATGCAAAATATTATTTTATTAAACTTATTAATAGTAGAATTTTGTCCACCGCAAAATAGTCAGAATCTTAGTAAATAAGTAGAAAAAGTGGATAGTTAAAGGATATGATGAAACGCTTTTTTCCCTTTATTCACCCATTCAATAGTTTGAAAAATAGTATAACATAATCTCAAAATTTTTGTTTTAAGTTTACCTTCAGACTTGACATTAAATTAAATAGCATCAAACTACAACTGATTAATTTACTAAAATAAGATAACTAACGAGTAATTCGTCCACTCAGCTAATTTGACTACTTCATTTGTTCTATATCTCCGTGGATCCAAATGCTTAAATAACTAATGTGTATTAGTATAGTGCTATAGTAACTATGCTGGGGCTAATTTTAATTTGAACTTATTTATAAAACAGATACAAAATATTCCGCTTAAGATGTCCGAACTACCTTGATAAGTTACCTTATCAACAATATACTACAATCCTCAATATTGATTTCGTGGCTATTGGCCGCAGTATGGGTAATATATTGGCAACATATGGGCCCCACTCCCCACGTTAGGGCAATATATGGGTCATATGTGGCTCCAGCGCCTATGTGAAATATTGACCATATACAATGTTTCCCACATCATGCCTATATGTATATTAGTTCCACACTGAGCCAAAAATATAGTAAATTTAACTATAAAACCACTATAAAATATAGTGTGATTTTGTCACAACAATAATTTTTTGATAATTTTAACCAAAAAAAAAATAGTTTTTGTAATGAAAAAATATAGTAACATTAACTATATTTATATGAAAGAAAACCAAACGAAGATTTTACTATGTTATGTAGTTAAGAAAATATAGTTGAGTAAAATATAGTTAATATTATTATAAGTACTATATTACTATAACATATAGTTCTACATGTTATAAAATGTTAAAAAAATTATTTCAGGTATACATTTTAGTTCGAATTAAAAGTAATAGACAGTTTTTATTTAAATTTTTTATTATAAAATATTGTTACAAAAATGTTACAAATGTTCGTTTTTTTTATCTGTAAATAAATAAAAATTGTGGTAACATTTTATGTCGCTTAAATTTAATATGTTGACATCATTACAATCAATTACAACATGGACATTCAAATGGGCATGAATTCTCTACTTTCACAATAAAATCGCTTGGTTTTGGATGGTCTACTTTTCGCCTATACAACGATACAATTTTTCCAAAAATTGTCAATTCGTCCCAGTCAACGCATATAATTGTATTCTCTTTATATTTTTGGTCATTGAATTATGTAAAGATATAAAAGAAATATATTTATAAAAACTGTATATATTTGCGTAAATAAAAATAAGATTAGTGTAGAATCGTACCAATGACGAGCCAAAACCAGATTTTAACACTGGGAATTCCGCGTAATACTGAGAAATAGTATAGTCTTGTGAAGTGAGTAGATGCATTCGATACTCATGTGTTTGAGCCCATAACTCTTTAATTTTCTCTACATCATCTAAAGACGTAGACTTTCTTCAAGTAATCTTCTTGAGTTGCATTTAGAACAGGATCGCTCGAATTTTTTTCCTAACTTGACAGTATTTTTCATACAATTTACAAGATGCAAGTGAAACAATTGGTCCAATTTTATACGGCGTGTAATATGTTGCGGCTCTTTCGTGTTTAAATAAGCCAAAATTTCGTTGTCCCAATACAGAAAAGTCTCACTTTTTATTCTAAAAATAAGTGGTTAATAATTACTATCGTAAACACACAAGGATAATTATTACCCTTTTTTGAACTATAATTAATAGTTATAATTACTATAAAATTATAATTAAAAATATTAAAATATTGTTAATTTTCTTATAAAATATAGGTATTCCTTCTTAATCGTATTTTACTATGGGTTATATTAACTATCACTAAGAACGTCTTTCAGTGCATATTTTCAAATTCCTGTAAAACGCAAATGTAACAAACTATTTAAAGTAAATTATAAAAAGTAATAGATATTGAGTGGATAAGGAATATTAAATAATTCATAGTATAATAAGAGTAAATCATTTATTTGATAAGTTGCAAAACGTGGATGCCATTCATTATAAATGCGAAATCAAATTCATTTCCAGTCATACGAATCAATAGGGGCAGATGCAACTGCCAGCCATGCACGTGCACGTGCCACACTCAGAACTGTTTGTACATCCAGCTTCTGCAGAAGAAAAACGGAAGATTGGTTAGAGTACATAATGATATCAGACATCTGTGTTTTAAATATTGGTCAATTTTTTTTTTCTAGGATTATTGTAGCGTAATCATCCCTGGTAGAAAATAAACCGAAATAGCGGATATTATGGGTTAGCATATTAATTAAATGAAGGCAAAAAATACCTCAGTGAGGTAAAGGGGTGAGCTTTTCTTGTTCACTGATTGGTTGCCGTAAGGGCAGCGGCAAACATTAGCAGGTGTAGTTTTTCTCCTCCAAGAGTTAAAAATCGTGAAGACTATTTCTCGGTATTTAAAAAAATACATGCATAACATGCATTTAACAGTTTTCTAAATAGTAGAAAGTTTGGGAAAAAATTATAACAATTCTTTAATTTTGAAATTCGATGACTTGTAAAACAAAAATTTAAAACGCTCTTTTAGTTTAAGTTACAAACGTTTTTAGCAAAAAATCGCTGTAAGTATTATAGAATAGTACATTATTATTATATAGGTATTTCATTTTAGAAATTAGAAGTATTAATTATTGTGTATGGTACGATATTTTGAAGCTGAAAAACAACAATACACACACAACTGATAAAATCTTCAACTCTATAGTGTCTGTATATTCGGTGCGTTTTCGTTTCTTAACTTGCACTTTTCTAAAACTATAACATCATCGAAAATATTACGGACTTAAATCTACTGTTCACTCGAACCCTGGCGCGTTAGCCTAAAGATAAGAATATGAACGCAAGCTTTTTAATGAGTCTTGCAACATTAGCTTATAATAATTGAATTATTGAAATTTCAAATTTGAAAACATGTGTTTTATATTACATGAATAATTTTTGACGTGCAATTATTATTAGTTAAAAAGAAACTTCATTTAATATTTTCTGAAAATAAACTTAAAATGTGTATACCCTATATATTTAATTTTTTAAAGCGTCAAAGTCTTCTACTGTAACGGTCGGCATAGTTCTACATTCAAAAATATATTCTGAAGTAAGAACACAATCTGTCATTGGATGCTGGGTACACTTAAGTATGCTATATTATTATTGTTTGCTTATCAATTACTTATAAATGCTTATGAGTATCTACTATTTTACAGTTTTGTCATTTCCTAGTTGGATTACCTTGAACGGAAACAATTGATAAAATTATTTTCCAAAGAGTTAAACATTTGTTTTTGAACGCTGATGATCTCAACGTAAATTTATACCTTCTTCACTTTTTTGCGTATAAGTAAATTTCTCTTATTTTTAAATCACAGACAATGATACTTATTTTAAATGCAACTCTAAACTAAATTATAAGTAAATCATTTAATTAACGATGTATATATGTAGTAAATCATAACCGTGATTTATAGTTAATCATTTATCAACATCATTTATTTTATCAGTATAATTTTTAAGAAACTTTCCTTAGAAGTTTTCAATTGTACGAATTGAAAAAGTAACTTTAAGAGTAAACAAATAAAAGTAACGTAAAGAGTTTTTAAGGTATAAATTTTTTCCAAAAATTCCTTATCATCAAAGATGTTAGAAACCATGGCAATACATCACTATCAAACATAATAAAAAGAATCCTAATTTTCATTTCCCTAGATATTAAAAAAATTCCAATTATTTTACTATACAAGTAAAAATTAATTTCAATTTCATTCAATAAATACGGCTATTCTAAAGAATCATCCCTCGAGAAATCCCTGATAACTTGTCAACACTATATAAACCCAATCCCCGCCGCGCATATATCATCATCTGATACCTCCCTCCCTCATCCTTGACAGACTCAACAGCGCATAAACCATCTCCTTCTCACTGCGATACCTCCCTCCACTTACGTACACATACACAGACGGAGCAGCCACGGCCGATCGGCCTTCGTTCGAAAAAGTGTATAAAGCTCGCAACCCCGTGCCGGTGCGCATTGCTGCCGTTACACCGCCGCAGGGGCGTCGGAAATTTGGATTTCTGCCGTTTTCCGCTCTGATTCTCCAGCGCGGGATGTACGGAAGCGCCCGATTTTGGCCGACGTCCATGCCCAAGCTTCACGCCTCGTTTCTTTCTACCTCACCCCCCCCCGTGCCCTGCGCATTTCTAATTCCCGGACTAAAGCGCGCTTTCGTTGAAAGTTTTCTTCTTGAAATTTGTCGTTTTTCGAGAGGAAGGGTCACAGTCGGAGGTGCTGATGTATGTGTCGCTTCGAAGTATTTATAGCCGGGGCGGTGTTAATCTTTTGGAGAAGCTGCGTAGGGGTGAGGTTTGGGGGTTAAATTTATTTAGAGAAAGATGGTTTCGTAAATTGTCATTGAAATACTTTCTCCTAATTTTATTCTAAATTAAGTTTGAATATATAGGACATACGTGATAATATTCAGAGAGCATTTAAAAAATTGTACTATATTAATCATTGGAACTCATCTGTACTACTTTTTAAATACTAAATTGATCTTCAATGAGATAAATTATTGGAAAGAATGAAGGAATAAATTTCATTTTATGTACAATATGATCGTTTTCATGCTCAATAAACTTTGCAGTGAAATCGAATTAAGTAAAGCTACATTTCATATTTTGACAATTAAAGTTTAGAATTTTGTATGCATACAACCTACATGTTTATCACTTTCTCTTAAAGTTAATTACTTTCAGTTTTCAATCTGTTCTAATCTTACCTCGTTATCCCAAAACACATTAACCATAGTTATATTAAAATGTTATTCTTCACTGAACACGATTAAAATCTATTTTAAAACATACTGCTTTAGTACAAGTCTATAGTATCCAATAAACTAACTTGATTGCAATAATTTTTCCTCGACATGACACTTCAAGATGCTAATAAAACCATAAATTTCAATCACACCTGATTTGTCCAGACGTCTAAGAAAAATGCAAAACCCTCTATAAATAACAATTACTTGCGCTAGGTGTATCCTCGCCCCCGATTAAACTACTCGATTCCAAAAGAAATCGACGCAAAGGTCACCTCCCCGCTCGTTCCACTTTATCCTTTTGGCCTCGGGGTGTTAATCATCCACCGTTAACCCATATTTTTTCAGCTGTGATGCTTTTATCGTCTCCCAAGGAAATTGAAATTAAGAGCCGAACTGCCGTTCGTAAATCGCCGCTGGTGTAGATTGTGCCGGTAGGTCGTGGACTAATAAAGTAGGTGAGAATTAATTATTTTTAGCAGGGGTCGTAAAGAATGATTAAGTCGAGTATATTTGTACAGAAAGTAGCATTATTACGGCAAATTACGAATGCATTAGTTTAAGTTCGAGTATATAATTCTTATAAAGGTTATAATATTCATATAAGATAAAAATATATGATAGCATTAGCGTGCCAGCTACGGTGGCCTAACTAATTACTGGATTTTTACAAGATTTTAAATGTATCGGGGCACAGTAATTGGCGCACTTATCTTATCACCTTGGTCGAAATTGATCACTTTTCTTAACTAAATAACGGTTAGTTAAACAAAAAATGGCAAAGATATAGGGATATTAATTTTGAATTGTTTTTGAATATAATATATTGGCACAAAACATTGTATGCAATTGAAACAAGCTACTTCTTGGAAAGTTTCAACTGTCAAAGATATAATGTCATTCCTGTAATTTATAATAAGTCATTTATTACGTCTAAAGAGAGAGAGAGACAATATTAGATGGCGAAATTAAAATGTTCAGAAATAACTTCTAAAAGAATATGCAAAGCAAAATATTTATCACTATTTATTCTTAAGACTGTGGTGAACTTCCTATAGCTATTAAAGATTTCTAAGAAAAAAGCAGAGATTTTGATTATTCTATTAAATAGGAGAGGTGATCGCAAAAAACGTTTCACTACGATCTAAAAACCAGCTTTTCTTCTTATTCATTTTCGATAAAGTTAATTTATACCGAGGCAAATGAGTAATAAATTTACAAAAATATTTTTCACAAAATATTGTTAAGAATCATGTATTGAAAATAAATATAAAAGGGAAACGATTTTAATATAACTCCTTACGGCAACAGACCTTCAATGAAATAGATAATAACGTAACAAAACAATATCAATTACATAAAATTTTCTAAACGTTAATATACGTTTTTAACTGTATTAATAATCATGCAATATGATGTTTTCAAAGTTAGGATTACAAATTTTTCCTCATTGTTTGGAAAAAATAAACCACTACACTTTATTATTACACCGCTACAATGTTTTAACACGTATGTGCGGGGGATCCCAATCGCTACTATCAGCTTTTATCGGTTCTTCACAGACACACTCATCCACAGTATTTTCCTTCTTGTACACACACCAACCTGTGTACATACAGTGCGAGCGTGCGGGTGGTATTTAAGTCGAAACATCTGCACTTGAAAGACAGACTCCTAAGAAACTTGGAACATTCGATACTACACTTCCGTAAAAAGACACAACAAAAAACGTCAAAATGAGCCAACTTCTCTCCTTCTTCTTGCTCCTCGTAGCTATGATTGTTTGCCTTCTGGGTAACGCTGCATTCGTTGGTGAGTAATAAAACTGTTAAAACATTTTTTAAATATATTTTATTGTCTGATTGTTATTATTTTACTCGTCTATTCCTTTGGATCAATCAAAGGTCTTTTTATTTGAGTATTATAAGCGCATTGTCTCTTTTGTGATGTAGTAATTTTTGATATAATTGAATGATACTTTTAGTAAAAATTTAACATCTTTGTCTTTTTAAAATAATTTTTCGATATAATTTTACTATTTTTACCTGGAATTATTCATTTTAAATTTATTTGATTGGGCTCTCGTATTCTGATAGAAATGTTAACAATAATTATCTAATTTTTGAGATATAAATTAAACGTTCTCCATATTATGTTTAATGAAATAAATTTTCCATCAGAGTGGGGCTTCTTTTTCTAAAAATTTAAAGAACAGCCACATCCGACAATACTTCACAATAAATACTTAGTTTTTTGTTAACTTCATGATTCAAAACGATACTTTGCTTTTATTTTATAATAATAAACCATTTCAAGTAAATTTGGTATTTAAAAAATTGATAATTTAACTACTAGTAATATTTTTAGGCTAATTTTGTAATTGTTACATCTTGGTTTAAAAAGAAGAGCTTTTATTTTATTAACACATTGGCTGTAAAATATAATTAATTTTCTATCAGAATAAGACCTATTTACCAAAAATTATGATCTTGGTTACAACAAAATGTTATAAAACCAATTTGATATTAAAACATATTTTCTCTTATTTTTCAGAGGCTGGATGCAAAAGCAACTCTGATTGCGGACGATGCCGCTGCCTGGGTGGTCGTTGCGTTTGCCCTGATTAATTGATCTGAATTAAATATAAAATGACTGAAAATAATTTTAAAAAACGTCTTTTTATATCTTTAACAAAAGTATATATCTTTATCTTTAATACTCAATAAATTTTGAAGTTTAATGTAATTAAACTCTTCAATAATTGTTCTTTCTCCTTCCTATTTCACATTTAATTTAAAAAATACAAAACTAACCGATATAAAATACTCATCACATTACGTTGATTACTTATTATAATAAAAAGCGATATTAAAAATGACAGATTTTAATACCAATGGTCTTGAAAGGTATTACTGGCAAAAAGGATTTTCCAAATCGTTCCAATTTTTTTTCTTTGAAAGAGCCAAATGTAAGAGTAATACGAATTATAAAAATAAATTCTTATACGTAGCTATTGTTATCTGCACTTTGTTAGAACTATGAATAAAAATATACTTTTATCTCTCGCATAATAAATTTCAGATTAACGATGAAAATAAAAAATTATCTCTTCAAAGTATCTTTTCAGTAGTATCTTAAGATATTGTTTTATTTAAAATCAAAGTATCTCCTTCAACGTAAACAATAAAAGTATTTTTACACGAAACTCATTATTCCCGATACTAAAACTGCGTAATTATGTACAACGATACACGAGCCGAAATTTTATTCTCCCGGTCTTTTTCCAAACGCGAAAGAAAGTAAATACGCTTTCCAGACATCGTAATGCGTGTCGGACGCTTTTGCATTGTATTCTCGCGAATTTCACAGCTCGCGCCACGTAACGACCAGCGCGCACCGATAAAATGTATACACACTTTGAAGTAACATGGAATTATGCGTCTCTTTGAGGCCCGTCCAATAAATATACGCGTACAGGGGTTTCGCGCGAAATTGCGGAGTTGAAAAATTGCGAATTGCTGAAAGTTCATAAATCTGTGGTACTTGACAGTTCAAGTACGTGGAAAAAACGCTTACTGATTTATTTTTGTGCGTTTCTCAATGAAATCGAAAAGAAGAAAGTCAATATTTCGTTGATGATGGATAAGTATCATTTGTCATGATATTTTTTCAGTAAGTTAGAAATTCTCAATTATTTAAGTACAAAAGAAACAGAAATTGTGATTAAAAACCTTTTTGGATTAGTAAACATTTATTCAATCGTCTTGCTTAATTTTTATATTGACCATATTTAACATTACAGAATTATTTTTATAGATTTATAAAGAATCAACATAGAAATTGTTCTATCTAGAAAATTTTTATGAAAAGACCTATAAACAATGTTCGCCCCAAAAAATGTTTCCACGCAAACCACGTCACTCGCATCCCCTCGTGTGTATACCTTCCTCCGCAATGCACTTATTCTCACTTTACTATCTGCATAAGCAACTTAAGGCGACTTTGCATTCTGCCTTTTACTGCTGGACCATCGATATATACGTAGCCGCCTCACAATATCGCTTTACCGCCGGTCTTTTTTAACGCCCGGTTGAATCCGAGGAGACGCCGACGCCGTAAAGCCATCTCACTTTGCCGTCCTCTAGCCGCTTGCGTCCGCAGGGTGTTTTATAGCTAATAAACGCAAGTACCTTGTGTGTCGCAGGCTACGTAGTGTGTGTGTATATATATATATATATATATATATGCGAGAGAGTCGGCGTGGGACGGTCTGAAATCTCGGGTCGCGATGATTAATTGCGTTTTCTTGTAGTTGTAAAAATTTTGAGGATGTCAGTAGAATGCGTTATGAGAGGGCGGAGTCAGGTGATCGGCTTCCATTTTGAGTATGCGTAATTTTGTGTTTATGACATTTTGTGTTATTTTAGAGAGTGACGTTGAAAAAGTGTGTGTTATGAAATAAAAATATTGTATAGGTATTATTTCTTTGATATTAATGATTCATCGGCAGCTACCTATTATTTAATATTGGAGGAATGATTCTACTGGTCTTGCTGCCCATTGAGGTGGAAAAACTAAATTTTAAAATTTAGAGAACCTTCTGTCGTATTGATTTTCATCCTTCAGGCGTCTGATGACGGTTCCAGAACATCACTGATGAGTGTCCACTCTGGTAACCTGAACGAAACGCCCCCCTTCTTTGTAAGAAAGCATCGTTATCGGGGTTTTAGCAAAATCCTTATATTTTGAAGGATGAAAACGAAAAAGACAGAAGGTTCTCTAAATTTTAAAATTTCGTTTTTCCATCCCAATGGGCAGTAAGACCAGTAGAATCATTTCTCCAATATTATTTCTTTGACTTTCAATTTTCAGCAGATGTTTGGATTTCATGAGTTATAGTAGTTGGTCAAGATTAAAGTCATGTATTACTGAAGTAATTTATTCATTCTACAAATATGATAAAAATTACGTATTAAAATGAGCATATTTTATTACGTTATATCATTTTTTATATTTTATATTATAATAGTATTAAATAATACGATTTTGACATTGTAGTTAAGAAAAAGTTTATGCCGTTTTCATTGTTTTAAGTAATTTTACTCGTTCAGTCTTTCGCATAAAAAAAAATTCCAATAGATGACTAACGCCGAATTAATTGATAAGTACAGCACAGCAATAATCATCAAATGAAATCGTAATCAACCCTGCATTTCTCCGTACAAACCCCTTATAAACATACCTATACTCGTGCATTTAAACCCACGCAACACCGCGGCCGCGCCGTTTCATACTTTCACCTACATCCACCTGCGCGTAAACGAGCCACTTTTAACCTCTCACACCCAAGCGCGTTCACTCCCTCACAGCGCATATATATAGCGTCCACTTTCCTCTGCCTATGTTTCTCCTCTCTCCCCCTATCGTGGCGTTTAAAGTTCCAGACACGCGTTTTCTCCCCCGCTAGCACGTTATTTATTACCTATAATAAACCGACGCGGAGATGAGCAGCGGAGCGCGCGCGTCGCCATTAGGAGGCTGTGGAAAAGCGGGCGTAAAATTTATTTAGCACGCTCGCACAAAAAGAGAAGAAGGATGAAGCAGTAGCAACAGCAGCGGTGTGCATGCAATCCCGCGCGCGAGGAGAAAAAGGAGCTAAGCGCGAATAATAGGAGGGGAAGCTGAGGAAAAAGTGAAAGAGGGTCTGAAAAAATCAAGGAAAAATGCTTGTGGAAACTGGAGGCGAGAGAGAGAGAGAGAGAGAGAGAGAGAGAGTAAGCGTGGAGTCTGCTGCTGCTGCAGTGTGTAATGTGAAAATCTGGGAAAAAGGCGCCCTTATTGTTGGCGCAAGGTGGGAGGTTAAATAATTGTTGCGTACGACTTTATTGTGGTAGACTCGGGATTCGAATTTCATTAACAAAAAGTCTTTGGTGTTGCTCTTGCTTCTTTATAAATATTAATAAGTTGGAGATATATAGTATAATCGTTGTGCAATGGTTTATGTAAGCCTCTGGAAAC